>BLKR01008033.1:0-27235 GCA_011170035.1 Teleogryllus occipitalis
ATTTAATGTGATGGTCTCGCATCATTGTAATTATCAATGAATGTTCACTGTGAAGATTCATGTGACAAATGTAGAAAACTACCCATTAACAAGGTAAATAGTTCACTCAAACTGAAACTAAGTAATCAGTTGATTTATAAATTCAAGCATGATTACAAGCCACGAAATGCTCACATTTCGTATGAAATATTATTTAACGAAAATTTCTTATTATTGTAATCAGTTCGGTGTTTCGCCGTTATACGATTAACAATATTTATTTGCGTTAACAGATAAGAATTTATGGTTGGTAAGACAAAATAAAATTACGAACAAGCAATACTATAATTATTTTAGTTGGACCCCTTTATATTGAGTGTAGTATAGTCTCTAGTAATTGTGTTATTCAAGATCATATTTAATTTGAGTTATCGCTTAGAATTAATTCACAACTCCCAGCAGCATCTAACGTGCAAATCAATAGATACTGGAGTTTTGCATGTCGTTGACTACTCCTGTAAGTGTAGTGCATGTTTTCGCCTGAGAGGTGGCGGTGTTGGTGAGAAGCGACGCCAACCTACCCGTCGGCAAGCAGGGTTTTCCCCAAACAGGTACCTACCGCCAGCAGGGCACTGCCCTAGCTGGGAAAAGCTCTAAACTGCCGACTGGTCACCTGACATGTGTGGCAATGTAGTACATGTATGTGTAAGTAAGGGGTGTAAGTGTGTGTAAGTAATGGGTGGGGACAGCACAAAGGAGAGGAAGGAAAGATCGCGCGCGGCCCATGTAAGTGTAAGTAAGGGGTGTAAGTGTGTGTAAGTAATGGGTGGGGACAGCACAAAGGAGAGGAAGGAAAGATCGCGCGCGGCCCATGTAAGTGTAAGTAAGGGGTGTAAGTGTGTGTAAGTAATGGGTGGGGACAGCACAAAGGAGAGGAAGGAAAGATCGCGCGCGGCCCATGGCGAGTTTGTTAGGAACTACTCCGGCATGCGCCTGGTATTGATCGGAGAAAACACGCAACACTACCGATCAGAGCAGCCGGCCGCTAGAAACCTTCGCGTTACTTAACAGCACTTACCCCGATATCCCCACCATTCCTGTTTCCCTCGCCGAAACTGCCACCCCTCCCCGCCGCTTTCGTCACCGCACCGTCGCATCCGAGGATTAATCTCTTGGGTCGACGCGTGGACTAATGAACGCCATTCTTCGCGACCCTCGCATCTCTCAACCTCCCCCCCCCCACTCACTTTCCCCAAAGGACTGCTCGTGCCGCGCAAAAAAAAAAACACTGGTCGTGCGTCGTTAAAAAGAACTTCTCCGCGAAATATTGTCGCGATGAAGCGACACGCGCTCGCTCTCGCGGCGGATAAGGGAAACAAAAACAAGATACAAAAAAAAGACGCGAAAAAGGAACTGGAGAGAATACGTCATGGGGCTCGCAACATTCAACAAGTGCAGCTAAATCACTTGCAGGGTGGGGAAACCTTCGCCTAGTTCCACAATGCCCCCCGCAACAGATGCATCTGATGACGCGACTTTGTACCAATTGCCTGGCATGCTCTGCTGTTATTTGTAAGTTTTCGTGTCACTTAACGCTCCAGAACTTAAGGCAATATCCCAGTGTAGAAGGGAAGAACAAAAGGAACGTTATTTGCTGGTGAATGTCTGGAGATGTTTGTGTACTCGTTGTAATACTTATTGCAAATTAAGGCACATGTTCCAAGCGAGAATACCTATTCGGTGTAGAAAGCAACATGAGACCTGTAACATTCAACAAGACCGCATCAATTTTCTGGGGACGAAACTAAGTTCAAATCGGCAAGCACTCCACAGGTGCTTCTACCATCATCGTTCTGTATGAATTACTTGTGAAACCTGCTTTGATTTGAAATGTTCCTCCTAAACCTCATCCAAAACCACGTATTTCAGGAAACCTTATGAAAGGACATTCGTGATTACTAGTTATTGCAAGATTTGCTGAAGATCAGAGCTTTGGGCAAGAAATGAGAACCGGTGGAGTAATCGTTTTGGGTCTCACATTAAACGAGTGTGTTGAGAACTGTGTATATCTTACTTTCCGAAACGGATCCTGATTTGCTGACATTGTTCTCATTAGTCATGTCTCTTACCCAGGAGACTTTTCGTGGCTTCGGACCAATTACCTGTTACGATCTGCATTTTTTCGTTCTTCCAGTGGTTGTTGACGGTTTCAGTGGGGTAGTGAAGGAAAGTTCAAGTTCCAGTAGGTGATCGCTGCGGATATGAACTCTGCGTATGTGATGTTTCCACTTTGTGTTTCTGACTTGGTTAGCTCCTCAAACCATTATTTTCCTACTTGGAACATCATTATCAACTATAATTATTGATTATCTACTGATTATATAATCGTGTTACATTCAGTGGATGTAAAGGAAAACCACATCCAAGCACTTGTTCTTAAAAGAGAGGATAAAGGTTTCCCCAATAGCGAGGAAAAAGGGAGACTCTTCTACCATCGACTTTGCTGAGAACTGAATATGGCACATCATCATCATCATAATCTGCATCTTCAGTGTCTACGAATGCTCCGAGATCATTTGTCAATAAAAGTTTATTTTTAGAATTTCTTGCTTTAGGATAGTTCGACGCTTTTGAACAATGAGGTAATTTTGCGTCTGAATTGTAAGAATGGCAAAGTGCCAGGAAAGGTCTTCATGACGGGAAAAAAGAACCCCGGAGAGAATGCCACGGACACCCCAAGATTCAAGCGTGCAAATCAATCACGTCCTTGTGACCAACCCCATTTTTCTACGTCTACAAAATGTGACATCACCAAATACCTATTTCTGTTTTTATTTCAACCATGGGTACTCTGTTTCTTGACATAATAATATGTACGGGATGATGTCCAACAATTAATATGTTCTGCTTCGTTACGGTTTGCGTAAAAAGATTTCCTGAAGAAAGTCAGGGTAGAAACTTTGAGTAAAAACCTGTAGGGAAAACCAAAATTGCGACTTCCAATAAGGTCAGCTAAATCTCTTACTTAGTCATGAAATCACATTTTTTTGAACCGATTAAAGTAGAATGACGGTATAACACTTTCTACAAAACCTAGAATAGTTTACATGTAGTGGAATGAATATTTCTTGCTCGCAGAGTTGCGACAATGGATATTTACTGAATGTCAGAGTAGAGCTATCAAAAATAAAATGAAACCTATGGGAAAACGGCCGGAATCCTCGAATTCATAAAATGTAGCTATGTAACAATACAAGGAATTTCATATAACACAATAGCTTTAGTCGTAATAGATTGAAATCTGATCTCTCTTTGCCAATCCTCCTCCAGATGCACAAGCAGTAAAATCGCTTCAATTCTCAGAGACAATCTTCTTTTATTTTAATAGTCAATCACATTACATAGTGCCTAATGACTAGGAGGCAGATTTTGATGACCTAAAACATCCCCAAAAATAATAATTAAAATGTTCTTCACATGCTCCAAAAATGCCATAAAATCAAAGAAAAATGACGTAAAAAATCTTATCAAAACCAGTTCGGATAAACAACTCAAGCTGTCGGATACAGTACTGAAAAATCGAAGCTTCTTCCATTCGTTCGAGTGAACTCAGCTTGCAAACTTTTGGTTTGGACTGTTCTTTACCATGAAATCTCTGTCTTTAGTTATCCCTAAATCGGCCGAACCGGCAATGGCGCTGATATAGTCACAAGAATTATGTACTCACAACGGTTGCCAAAAATATTTATGAACGAATAAATTGAATAGCGTACTGAGTAATTTTTTGCAAAACATTTGTTGCATCTCGTAAATATTATTTGAAGCAAATACCATTAAAACTGACATTAAAATCTGTGAAATCAGCAAAAAATGCATTAAAAATGACGAGGAAAGGTAAAAAATGACTTATTAGTCAAAATCGACAATAAAGCAAAATAATGACCTATAAATATGGGTCATTTCCTTTGGTCATAACATAAAATGAATTTCTATACTAAACGGCATTGTTCTATAGTGAAAAGAAAAAATTACATTTATGAAAATCCGCCTACTAATGACTTTCAATACATTTAAGATCAAAGGAAGAGAGTTTTTGTTGAAGCGTGAGATTTGTGGAATTTTGTGAAATATATTTTGGGTATAAAAAAGATGTTGGGGCAAACACTTCGAGTTGTACATTCAGAAAGTGAAATATGCTGCATCCTTGGCACGGATTGTCAAGACATTCTTATTATATATTAACTCATTGGAGTCGGGAACTTCGAAGCCGTCGAAAGACTTGAGAATTTTAACATTGAGGCGTGCGACTGCTCAAGTTACGGGTACTGCTGCGGCATTTCCACTTGGTTGAGTTTCACCGGGGATTCCACCGCTTCAGAGCAGCAAGGGATCACCAGGCCGCGACTACTTCGCAGTTACTAGAGAACAGAAGTTTCTGTGGACGCCAACTCTCAGTACACTGAACGTGCTAACTGATCGCTGAAATCGAAGTGTACATGCGCCGCGCGTGTTTAAATGCGTAGGTTCGCCAGATGAAATAGGGCCACACTCCGTCAAGACCTTGATTCGGTACCCGCAATACCTCCGAACAATACATCACGTCTACATTGCGGCATGGCGACTATCTGGAGACAGTGACCTGACATCTACGTTTTTCCCACACTAAAGGAAACGAGCTGTTCAAGGATAGATCAGCGTACAGTCCGAGCGTAAGGAAAATAGTGAGAGGAAAATGGAGAAACGATTAGGCGCAGTAGGTGGACTTCGATAATGAAATGCGGAAATCATGGCAGCCCACACACTTTTCCCTGTAGAAAGTGGCATCTTGCGTTTGAGCTACTAAGGAAATATTTCATTGTGCATTTTAAAAGCTTGGCCAACCATGTTTCAGTATAGGACTAGCAACTGAATACGCTAATGCACCATTAACATGTTTACCACTGCTCTACGGGTTTTAAGGTTGAATTTCCTGCTTTGAAAAATAAAATTAAATTAAAAACAATCCTTTCAGGCATTTTACTGACCTAGTGTATGCGCACGAAGGCTCTCGCACTCCAATGCCCCTTCCCCACATAGATATAAACGAAAATATACGCACATACAAAAGTTCAAATGAAACATTTATTTTCATGAAATATAAAAATCTAACGTTCTATATACAACTTATCGAATCTAAAATATAAAACGCATTCAATTCTTTTAGAAAAATAATTCTATTTAGGAAAATCATTTTTGACGAGAATATTTGGATTACAATTAGGGGAGAGCTAGGTTAACTAGTTCCCTTTTTTATTGGGTTTAAAATGTCATTTACTTCATCTATACACGTGAAATTTGGCATGCTATTTCAGTGGAGCTTTCTCCTTATATTGTGGGAACAAACAATATCATTGTGCCTACAGTTGTAAAATATGGAATGTTTCATACATTTGCAATAGGACCAGTTAACCTTACCAATAAGATTAAGTGGACCGAAAATTGAAATAAATTGTGAAAATAACTTTGACGTTTTAATGAAAAACACATTTTTCTACGCACTGCCAATACCTTTTTCTACACATAAATGGAGAAAATGCTTAGCGAAGATTGTACTATTTCAAATTCTCGTTAAAATAAATCATGTCTTTAAATATTGCCTTGCCATCCTTCGGCTGGCATGGAAACTGTAACAATATCTACTTTTGAAACAGAAGCAATTGTTAATTGCAAATCTACAAATACTACTTCCGAAAAAAATAAAGGGGGTAACTGGACCAATCCACTTTACCAATCGTTCCGGTGGTCCAGTTAACCCCACAGCACATATTTTCTTTGTATGCAAGAAAACATTCAAGATGCGACGTATTATTAAAAACATAACACAGAATTGCAAAGCAGAAATACTAACAATTAATCTAGTGTGAATGTTTTTCTTGTAGTTGTTATTCAATCGCAATGAAATTGCAAAGAAGATGAGTGGTAGAAAGTACTTCTGACCTGACAGAAAAAGATTCCTTACTGTACTCAACAATGAAGGCCTACAACCTACAGAAGTGGCTTAGATTATCAGCCCTGTCATTCAACGAATGCCATTCAGTGGAGAAAGCAGGAATCACTTCTCATCAACATTTAAAAACCTAACGGGTCCAGTTAACCTAACTCTCCCCTATGTATTTTGAACATTATTGTTAAGAGAGATTCACCCACGTCATTAATTCGCATGGAATATCTCGTAGTTTAACTTCCCGAATTCGAGAGCCATTGTGACTCTGATCCCCATTATCGCGGATGCGGGTACCCAGAAGAGCCGCCCCTTACATTATAATAAATTCCCATTATAATGTAATTGTGTAGATTACACTGTGATGTTGAGAACGCCGAGACCTCGATCCACAAACATCCTACTTGAAAGGATTTTCCGAGAACGGTTTTCGAGTTATGCGAACGACATCAAGAATCACAGTTAAGTGGATCGTTTGTAGTGGTTTCCATCTGCGCCTGTCTGATATGAGTACATTTTCTCTAAATAATATTTATTCCGAAGAAATGCAATTCCATACTTTTCCCCGAAATTATCGTTGTATTGATACATGGCTTGTTACGTGTGAGCTCGTTACATATTCGGTGTGAGAACACCAAAAGTGATATATTCCATTCTTTCACAACCTTCGGACTGTCATTAGAGTTTATTATTTTTTTTAAACACCTATTATTGTTTACTGACTGTCTGTTTAACTGGTTATTTATCTTCGGTATCTTTAGATTAAAGGCAATTATATGTTAAAATAGAACCTTATGAATTCTGGGTGTTCTATTTTATTATTTGATTGTCTTTCCTCTTAAGATACCGAAGATAAATTACAAATTAAATTTTCTTTGTTAACTCAGTCTTCATATAAAACACATGGTTTCATCAACGCCTCCATCCTGCTTCTGCAGTACAAGTTAAAAAGTGGTTCAATGCACGTACCAGGTACAAAGTGAATGAGCCTCGATTAGAATTCCTTACATTATGCAAAAAGAATGAACAAAACATTTTAATAAAAGTGATATTCTGAAAAGTAAAACTAAAGTTCTGCCCCCTCGATCTTCTTCATAGCATAAGAGAAGTAATTTAAATTTTTAATATGGTTAGGCGGAAGAGCAGGCCTAATAGACTGAGCCTCGCCACTAATAAAGACAATTTTATAATAATAATAATAATAATAATAATAATAATAATAATAATAATTATTATTATTATTATTATTATTATTATTATATTAATGCATTTTGTATGTATTTGGCATTATTGGGTCGTTAGTCCCACTTCGCCGGCTAGCTACTGGTGTCCCCCATGCCTGGGCCTAGTTAAATTCCCATGCTTGGGGGTAAGAGCAACATGAGGCAAACATGACGTATTCTCTTCACCGTAACTAGCAAGACCCACCTGCTTAAGCTTTTCTTCGTCACACAGCTACAGAAACTGGGAGTTTAAAGGAAAACTGCAACTCTATTTTTGTCTCGAATCCAGGAATCGAACCCGGGACTACAGCACAAGAAGCTAGAACGCTGCCCAGAGTATTATTATTATTATTATTATTATTATTATTATTATTATTATTATTATTATTATTATTATTATTATTATATACTGTGTAATTTATATAGGTGATTTGCTGTTGTTTTGTGTTACAGAAAAAAAAATTGTCCGGATAATTTCTTGACGTGTTCCTGCTCAAGCGATCCGTCTGAAGAACGCCCACCCTCTTTCCTCAGAGGCAGTTGGAGGGGAGGGGAGAGAGCGGTGAGAATTGCTGAGCTCTGAAAAATCGCCCGCGTCTTCCGCTGGCGCTCCGTTTCTTCCTCCGCAGGGGAGCGGGGGAAGGGGAGAGGGGGAGGGGAGGGGGTTGGCATCTGACGGCCCCTAACGAGTTGCGCCCCCCTAATGGCCTTCGTTAGTAGTTCCTCGGGCGGGCGCGGGCGCCGCGCGGCGCTGGCGTCGGCGCCACCGGAGCGGTGGTGGTGGTGGTGGTGGCGGGCGCCCTATGCGTGCGGTCGGGCCGCGCGTCCTGGGGTGAGTTACGGGGAAGGCTACCGCGAATCTCATTTGCCCCGGCGGACGGCGGGGAGGTGATGGGATGGAAGGACGTTGTAATCCTACTAGCAATTCAATCACGCGCGGCTAGGAGAATTCTTGCCTGCGGGATGGCCACTTGGGCACTGCTCTTATTCGTACACCCTGCCGGTGTACAAGCACACCCTTGGGTCGGTATCCGGAATAGTCCGGACGAGATGAACACTTCTCTTAGGTGGAACTGCCTCGGCAGGTTGAGGCTTCATAGCTTTCCGGGTGGGTATTCGACTTGTTTGAAGCCACTCACTGCATTGGGGCGAAGTCCATCCAAAATACTTATGAGATTCGGGCACTGGCACTACGAAGCCAGGAACCAAACTAGGGGCCACCCGGGGGACACGGAACCCCAAACCCGCCTTCTCACTGCATCCCCTTCTCAGTGCACTCGAGCAGGGGAGGTACCTGGTGGGGGAAACCCCGCTAGACGTCGGTAAGTCGGCATCGGATCTCGCCAACCAGCGGAGGAAGATCACAGTCACCTCCCGATGAAAAACACATGCCCTACACTTACGGGACTAATGACGTCGGTAACTGACGCACCCGGAATCACTAACAATGAGAACACAGACAGATAGTCGCGTGATTGTTATTGGGCAACGTCGTGGTTTGGTTATCACAGGTTTGGATTGCGAAAGCATTTCAGCCTTGAAGAAGCCCACACAAAGGCTGTCAAAACTATGGACAAGTTGGTTGTGCGGGCCTAACTCCTGCGACGAGACTACATGTCTGGGCGGTAACACAAATCTCATTTGCCCCGACGAACAGTTATTTCGCGAGGAGGTGGAAGGGTTAAAGGCTGGAGCTCGTAGGGTGGGCCTTGGGGAGGATTAGAGAACTGGTGACGACCTATGTGAAAACGTGTGGGTCTCATGCATCGAGGCATGTCGTTATGAGTTATCCGGGTTGTATTGTGTCTAAGACTGGCAAGACACCGTTTCGGCCATGTCCGTCTTTAGAGAGAGATACTGTAACGGAAAAAGGAGAGATATCAGGAAGGGAAAGTCCCCCAAGTCGACGTGTAAGAGACGCGTGAGAGTCAAATTTTGAAATATTCAAACCAAGAAAATTAGAAAGAAGATTATTTATTGGATACGTCCAGCACAGTCGAAATAAACTTCTCGAAATATATTTATTTCAAAATAGTCGAAATAAAAAACCGTCATGGTTGGGGCGGTGTCCCGCTTGTGGGAGATACACTGTTAGTGGAAACCCAGTAAGCCGCCGTATGGCTTGGCGCCGGATCTCACCATGCAGCGGGGGAGGATCACCGCCATCTGCCGCAACAAAACCGTGCACTACACTTACGGGACTAATAACCACAGCAGTTGACGCGCCCGGAAGTACTAATCAATCACCGAAACTGCACCGGTCTAACTTTTTTCATGTGTTTAGCAATTTTACGATGTTTACCTGTACAAGGTGAGACTATCTATTTACTTACATGAAACGTTTAAATATGTATGTAACGGTTGGTAGCAAACACTGATTTAAAGTATAGAAGAAAATATCGTGGCTATTTCAGTGTGTATTAAGAAGCTGAAGAATATTATGAATGCTTGTGTAGTGTAACGTGCAGCCCAAGACATAGGCGTTTGAAAATGATTTCCAGTGTGAAACAATTTTTATTTCAAAAACGCAATTACAAACTGCGAAATTTTTGCACAGAGACGAAGGATTATTTTAAATTTACTCAGTAAATAATTACAAGAATGTGGAAGGAAATGAGTTTAGTGACATTTTTTATATTTACATAGGTAATAAAAGGTTCGAAAAACATGGAAGAAGCTTTGTAAAATATCACAACATGGCCACAAAATTGTCAATGTGTCCTACAGATTCATAAGACATTCACACAGAATTTTCTGTTAGTACGGAAGAAATATATATGAAAGAAATACAGAGATGTCTTAAAATTTCAATGCAAAGGCTCAAAACAAAGAAATGAAACTTTGTCGAAGATCTAATAATTAAAAACTGGTGGCAGAATTTGATGACATGAATTTTTAGATGAAACGATCAGTCAGTCTAGTACAATGATCTCAGCTTTGTTTAATGAGTAGTTTTTAGGTAGCCAGTAGAAAGAACGGTTCTTTAATAGCGTACTAAAGGTTCAATTTTGAACACTAGTGCTAACAGTTAGTTAAGTGTTCAGATACATCAGTGAATATAACAAAGAAAACGAAATACTTTTGTGGGACCGGATACGTTACTGAAGACCTTAATGTATAATTAAGTGATTTTAAAGTTGAATAAAAGTAAAATGAAAGTTAGTAATTCTATTTAAATAGTGAATGACACGCGTGGCAACATGATTTTATTTTATTCGCAGGATTCTGCTACTCGACCTATCGGAATCGTATTGCAATTTCATTCCTAAATTAAAATGTCACATTTTCCACTCGCGTCATAAATAACTATTATTCAATTCTAATAACATTGAAAAGATAATCCATTTCGTAAATGCAGTAGCACAAACCGTATTTTTCTAAGGGAAGGGGCTATAACACGTGTAGTGTCCAGCTGATTTTATTTTTCTTATGTAGAATTTTTTATTGGTGGTAAATTTAATTTTGTAAGATGGGGAATTTAATTTTTCACAGGTGTCGACGCAACGTCATGCAGACTGACAAGATCTTTCACACATGCGGTATTTCCCAAGAAACTCTTAGTTATTATGGATCAGTAATTTGCAAATAAAATGGGACGATATTAACCTACAGAAGAAACCAAAACTCACTTTGAACATACTAGATATCTGAAAAATCTAATTTTGAACGAGGAAATTAATGAACACTACTTCTCTAATTTAATAAATTAGAATTTTACCAGAAGATCTTTCAATCCAGCTTACATCACAATACATTTGATAAATATCGTCACTGAAAAAAATACTTGTTTGCAGTCAACATATCATTGTACCCTACATACAGGTAGTTAGTGAAAAACGATCCAAACAGATATTCAGGTTGTTGCAATATCGTGGATAATAATGACACGACTGCACATTTAATTCACTTAATAAGGAATTAATTCAATCTAATATTTCTCATTTTTCATCGAACACATTCATTCTAATTTCCCATTGCTAAGGTTCCTATATTCCTATTCTCCTATATTTTCATTACTAACATTGCAAAAGTTATAGCTTTTGTTGTTAAATTAGTTCAAATGCACCGTTGTAACAAAAATTTGAAATTTATGTGAAAAGACAATTCACTACCAATGAAAAAGAAACGCACTTTTAGGTTCAAAGCACTTGAAAACCAAAATTTGAACAATGGGAACGGTTCAGAAAGGTCTCTCCATTTCGCTGTAAAATACATCTCAAACCGAATAAAAAGAGATTTCCACAAGACGACTTCGTTTACTGCGAAACCCATAGATGCGTTCTGTCTTGCTGCCACAATTATCTCGTTTTCACGTCGGAAGAAACTTGAGTGGTGCGCCTAAAAGGATGATAAAAAGAAAAGCAGACGTCTCTTTTACGAGCGCGTTTCAGAGATGAAATGTAAGTGGGTGTATTTATAGAGAGAGCGACGAACATTAAAGAAAAATTCAAGTCGTTCAAAGAGAAGAGTTGTTTTGCAAAAGAAAGGTAAATAGGTTGATTATATTTTTCATAGATTTCCATTACATCCTATAATGTAGGGTGTTATCCGATATTATCTGTGTGTGAAGATTCGAACGAAAATCGCTTTATATATGGAACTTTAAATGAGACACCGCTCGTTTTAGTCCATTCATTATCACGAAGGTTTCTGCATGCTAAGAACAACTCAAGAGATTACATTATTCCACAAATTGATGTTTAAATTTTTAATTTTTTTTACACAAAATAACTAATTTAATACAAGCAATAACATCTTTATACAAAATCTTTATGCAAAAAACCAGTGTTACGCCTGGTTTTAACAATTCCCTTTGCTTTAGGTAGGGACAGGTCTAGAACAGGTGTAAAAACAAATAGTTAACGTGGAAGGAGGGACAATGCAGAATGTACAATATCTCAAAACACAATGTTCCATTCAGTACTAATGTCACTTTGTTCATGCAAGATTCAGTTAATCAAATCTCACACATAAAAAATTATTTACCATTCAGCGTACTCATCTAATGGATTCAGGGATTGTGGAAGCTGTTGTATAATGCCATACGTGAATTGCATTTTTGAATAATAATAATAATAATAATAATAATAATAATAATAATAATAATAATAATAATAATAATAATAATAATAATAATAATAATAATAATAATAATATGCTTAATTTTTGTAATTGCAGGGCACAAAAGAAAGACCTAAAGAAGCATTACAATAGAAAATAACTACATGTGTACTATATGAAAATCAAAAATTCCCCAAATTATTTAGTATGTCATTCTTATTGTCTAAAACTGAAATAACCGATGTTTAGACATTCTGGACCAATACAATCATTATTATTCGCAAAAACCGAGTTAAATATGTTTCTGAAAATAAAATTGAAATGTTTGTTTATACCAAGCCCTATATGAATGTTGTATTACATTGTGGTAGGATGTCCTACTATCCAACTTAAAGGTAATGCATCACATATAATTACGATGACTGTTTTTTTCGTACAGGGACACATGTGTCAGTCTATTGCTAGACATTGCATTTATATTCTCACTAATATTTGCATTTAAAAACAATGAATCTTCGAATTTCAATCATATATAACCTCACATTCACACATATAACGAAACGCCTACTGCTTTCGATTGCAACTTTCTAATCAAAACGATTAAGATTGGCTACTATAGTTGTCGTAATGAACAAAGTTCGTTAGATAAGCGTTCATTATATTATTAATATTTTTTGTTATTAAATAAGTTTTTTTACTAAAAACAGTTAATAAGAGTAAGTAATAATGCTACCCACAGCACACTACCTTTCATCTAAAGAAAACGCCACAAAATTTGGTTGAGTAGAAAGCTCAATTTTTTAAGAACTTCTTAGAATAGGTTTCTGAATAAATTTATAGACTGTGAAATCGGGAAAATAATAAATTCCGGTAAATATAAAAATACTTTTAATTTAAAATTTAAAACGTACTGCAATGAAGTGCATAACTGAGATGGAAGGACTTGTGAGGAGTTGGGGAAAGGAGAGGACACGGAAGAGGGTAGGTAGGGGAAGGCGAAAAGTTTAATTCGCTCGTTTCTTTGTCATTTATTTTAATTATATTAAATAGAGCAAGTAATCATAAATTGTAGTAAATTATAATATTTATTACATTCAATTCATTGTTAATATTAATTTAATATTAAGAGTTTTTGCTATACCTCCGAAATTCTCGATGTTCTTGATCTAAAATTTTCACAATCTCGAAACCGATTTTATGCTTTTCTTCTATCCTGTATTTTGAAATTTAATTTAATTTATGATGTTATTCTAAGCTATTCGCTTTTTTTCTTTTAGATTGCCCGATATATTTCTGTTGGCAATCGTGGCATCCAATTTGGCCTTTTTTCGAGTTTCGCAAATCAACTGCAAAAGTTCGCACTCCTGGGCACCGATTATACCCTGCAAGCATCATGTTTCGTGCATCTGCGGAAACGTAACGAAACCTTTTAAGTCTGAAATGGAGAACCCTGCTTGCGAACCGCGTTGCCTAAGAAGAAAAGACTACATTTTCTGGCGAAATTATTGAGGCTAAATATCTAATACCGGTGGGCGCATTTAATATTTTCTCTTTCATTGAGAGCTAAATAATTTAATGACTTTTGAGATGGTTGCCATGAAACTGGAGTGCTCTTATTTTTTAAATGCATGAAGATGTTATCAAGTTCCGTTAATGGGAAATCTGGACTTGTAAGAGAGGAGGGAAATAATGGGTTGCTCAATGGCAGAGAGGTAATTCAGAACTCGTGAAATATTATGCGATCGATTTCCATTTTGACTCCATATTTTCATCCATTTATTTACTATAAACTCCATTAAATTACCAACTGTGGCTTTGGTCCCCTCAGAGTTATAAAGATGAGCAAAGTTGCATCAAGATAGGCAAAAAACTCGTTTTCAGAGAATGCGTTGATACGAATTCAGAAAAAAATAGATCATAGAAAGTTTAAATAATACGGAGACAAAAAAATACGATTTTAAATCATGACTTTTAAAAAATTCAAATTCTGTGCAATAATTTTCACTTTTATACAACTATTTTTAATGTTCTAAAGTAAAAAAAAAGAGAATGAAAATGCACTTGTGAGGTGAAAAGTAGAACAGTCATCCTGAAGAGCAGAAAAGAGATGTGACAGCGGTAAGCTTCCAGTCGTTCGATCCCTGGCCGTGTGTATAATCGGTAGCGGTGAAGGCTCCAGGTATTTTTTTTTGTTGGTAGACTGGTTGGCCGTGTAGCGGTGATGGCGTTTGGCATTTAGTTGCATCGGGGGGTCTCCAAATAACGTCCCACTCAAAGGATCCGACCCACGACGAGGTCTTGTCCGGTCCGCCGGCTTGTGTCCAAAGTTTCTTGAAGTGGATGGTGGGGAAATTCAGGGCAGGGTCAATGCTAGGGACGGCCCCGGTTGCTCCGGGCTAAGATGGCTCCGGTTGGCGCACGGCTATACGAAAGGTGTCCCTTCTCTCGCGGTCTAGCAAGCATCAAGGTCACCTCATTCTGAAACAATCCTATCGTCTCCTGTATTATTTCAATAGTGTAGATACCTTTTGCGGCTCACACACGCAACCAATATTCATAAATAAAGCCTCTAAAAAAGAGAATTTCACGGAGATGTGACGAATTGCATTTTGACTTTAAAAATATGAAGCATTTGTTGAAAAAATGCATCTAAATATTCCTATCAAATGCAACCTGCAACATTCTGCAGTATTTGTGAATCTACATAGTTAAATAACTCCTGAACGAAGCGTTCTAGAGCCTTAAAAATTAAACGTTTTCACACGGCAATCTACAGAATGAGGCCTTCTTGAGCATCCTATTACATTTTTTCTGGTCCGGCGATATTACCCCACCTGCTCAGAAACGTGCAGAATCTGCAACTGAATTAGAAATTAAACTAATTACTTGATATTCTACGCGAAAGAATTACACGGATGTACTGAAAGAATTACACGGATACTGCTCGGTAATAAAGTTAAATAGGAATGGTTTGTATTGACAAGGGTGTCTTGTATTGATATCAATTACAAGGAGACATATAGAACAAGTGACGGAGGAGAAGAGCGTCTTGAAGCAAAAGATATATTACAGGCTTAATATGGAAATGGAAAAATAGGGAAGAGGTTGGGATGTTCTCGGGAGTTCTCGCACGGGCATGCTTGTAATACTAAATGTGGAAGTGACCTTTGGGAGACCCTTCATTCTCGTAGTTTACAACGAGGTCTAGCGTGATAATGCAGACAAAAACAAATATTTTTTCCAGCGATGTGGCGAGAAGAGCAACGCGGCGATGTGATTGGTAGACTCAACAAAATGGGTTGCTTCCCCCATTTGTCGTGCACCGCATGACTGAATTTAGGCAATTGGCTGGTATGAAGAGATGGTTCACTAGCTCAGATCCTTATTCAGAATGCGATTGCCAACTCCTTGGAACGTTATCCCTTTTTCATCGGCAAGTGGCAAGGTACCTTCCGTAGGTGAGGCACTGGTGGACATAAAGAGGAAAGGACGGGGCGAAAGCTATTTTCTTTTTAAATTTTACTAGATTTATTCAATTCAATGACCCCATACTAATCCCAACAATCCCAAAAGATGTCATTATGAATATTAATTTTTTTTTGTTTCAAGCTAAGTATGAACACTGTCGATCCTAAGGACGTATCCGATAGGTCATCTTCATGTCCTATGGACGTATGTCATAACTTCTTCTGCATTTATCTTCTTTGTCAGGCTATGAACGTCTCACGGACATTCGCAGGCACCTAGAATACGCTTCTTAACGTCACTAAGAAAGTCCCAGGACAATTGTCAAAGCATACTTCTATTTGTTGTACTTATTTGCAATTTGTCCTGGAATTAGGTATTCGTACCTGCGGTCATTGTCAATTACGTTCGGGATGTCTTTCTTTGAACGTACTGTTCGTGTTGTTAGCGACAAATACAAATGTTTAGAAGGCACATATATGTGCCTTCTGGTGGATATATGTGCCTTCTAAACATTTAAAATTGGAACCGATATTTCCAAGGCTTATTCTAAACCTTTACCACAGTACTGCAGTTGAGTGATTTCATTTGGCGTGTAATGATCACAAGCAAAAATAAAGACAACCTTGTACACTTATTTTAGAAATTTTTTATTGTTTTTCTTTACTTTCAACAAAGGAATAAAGAACAAGTATTTCGTTCACCGTGATTCGGTCCCATTGTATTCGGATTAATTAGTGAATATGCATTAATAAGGCGGGGCAAGGTGGAGCTAAGAGAATCAAGGCGGGCGAAGGCCGGGAAAGACGTGAGATATATGCTGGGAAAGACTGACTGGGGCGGGGATGCACTAGAAAAGACAGAAGTGAGCTAACAGGAACAGAATATGTAGCACTCCTTTGTAACAGATTGCGAAATACACAACTGGAGCAAAGCAAGGCACTTCAGTTTCATATTAATAGGTAAAAATACAACTTCAATGAAAATTGGAAATATTACATTTCATGTTTTTTCGCGTGTACTCAAGAAGAAAGTGCAGTTTTTGTTTTAGTGTGAAATATCTTGATGCAAAACCGGGCAATGTCTTGTGCACCATCAACCTATCACACGATTGTAATAAATAAATACCCGAGCACAGTCAGATTTCTACGCTACCAATACAAAATTTTAAAACATTTTTTGAGTTAGATATCTTGGATGTAAATGGCGCTATGACACACTACACACTCACCGTAATATCTTAAAATCATCGTCACCTTTTATCGTGCAGCGGAGCAAACAAATTACGTGTATTACAACACATAAGAAACTAGAAAAGAATATTCAGAATCGTTTGAACTGATACATCATTCACAAAACGAATCCACAATACACCTAAAACCCAAATTAAGTATTTTATTAAGTCAGCTAAAAGTAATGCCAACTGTGTTGTCGGAGCGGCACGGAAGGCGGACAATGTCACGGTGTCGTGGGTGACGTCTGAGTTAACAGAACGCGCCGGCGGCGGCGGAAGCGGAGGAGGCTGAGGTGGTGAAGGCGCTGTGCAATTAGTTTATATTAGTCGCACCACCTGTACGCCCTGCTGGAGCCAAGGCCTCAACAGCTACTCCTTCTCACCGCTCCCACCCCGCCTTGGTCCCCATCCCTAAACCCGCGCCCGGTTTAGGCCCCACGCCTGCCTACCTCCAAGACTAGTCTCCGCCATTGTCCCCGCTTTTGCCCCCGGGCACGACTCCCCCCTGCTTCCAGCCCGCCTCGCCTCCGTCTATGGCCCCGTCCGTCCCTGCCGCGTCCGCCCCCGCCACGTCCGTCCCCGCCTCTCACGTCCCCGCCTCGCCCGTCCCCATCTCGTCCACCTTGCCACATTTGTCCCCGTCGCGTTCGTCCCCACTTCGCCCGTCCCCATCTCGTCCACCCCATCTCGTCCACCCCATCTCGTCCACCCCATCTCTTCTGTCCCCTCCGCGTCCATCCCCGCCACGTCCGTCCCCGCCTCGCCCGTCTACATCTCGTCCGCCTTGCCGCATTCGTCCTCGCCGCGTCCGTCCCCGCCTCGCCCGTCCCCATCTCGTCCACCCTGCCTCTTTCGTCCCCGCCTCGTCCGACCCCGCCTCGGCCGCCCCGCCTCGGCCATTCCTGCCTCCTCCGTCCCCGCCTCCTCCGTCCCCGCTTCCCTCCGCTGTCTCACCTCTGCGTCCCCGCCTCCTCCGCCCCCGCTTCCTCCGTCCCCGCCTCCTCCGTCTCCCTCTTCCTTCCTCCCTCGTCCTTCCTCCTTCTCCGCTCTTGCCCCTCCTTCTCCCCTCCCTTCTTTATGTCTGCCTCCGTTCCCTGACCGCATCCGCCATCAATCCCGCATCCATCTCCTCCCCCGCCACAAAGTCAGCACCAGTTTCTTTATCCCCGCCCACATTCATTACCCGAATCCCCGTCCCCATCGTCGCCCCCGTCCCCTGCGCCCGCTCGCGTCGTCATCCGCACCCGTCCCCGCTCCTTGCCCGCTCCTTTCTACGCGCACCTCCTCCCTTCCGCGCGCACCCCCTGGCCCTCTGTCGCTCTCCGTCTCCTCGCTCCTCCCTTGCCCTTCCCCCCCGTCACCGCGCCCGCGCTCTCGCCCGAGCCGCTGCGTCGCAGGCGCCCAAATTGAAATAGAAGGGGGTCGCGGTTGGCTGCGCCGAATTTATGTGGCGTGCCCGCCAGACGCCGCGCGCTCTCGGATGCGACGAGCTTCCTGCCTGGAAAGGGGCGGGGCTGAAACAGGAGGCGGAGAGAGCTCATTACGGTCGTTCAGTTCAAAATACATCTATCTGTGACGTTACAAGTGCGCCAGATGACATTTTTTGAAATATGTCTTAGAAAAGAACTCGTAAGCAGTTGTAACGATGAACGAGTCATCAAACTCTAAATATTTTCCTAAATCCATCTAAACATCATTCAAGTCACTGAAATCATTATATCGGCTTGGAACGCATTTCCGAACATCGTACATGTGTATTACCTGATTCTGCGAATCGACAGACGTCGCACGTTATGTCAATAGGTCTATCCACCCCAAAAAGATGGTCGCCAAAACGAAAATATCTTATCTTAATAAACACATGGTTGTGGAATTCTTTTGTATTGTACACTTTATGAAAAGGTGTCAGAAATTCAAGAAAATTAATTCAAATTATATTCCTAGAAAACATTTTAAATTACAATTAACTACTATTATGACAAATGTTAATGGTAGTACACCATTAGTGAGCTATTTGCAATATGATCTCATTGAAAATATCTTGACATAAATATTTAATCTCAGCTGAAACATTCATGTGCAGTTACAAATATTGTGAAATTAGAAATCGGAAATTTTCCCCATTAAATTAACTCGTGTAAAGCACATGTGTTACCTTCGCTATCCGTAATAATGTTTAGACTTCGCAAGCACGTCATTCACCTTTGAAGGGAATATAACGGTAAAAGCAGAATATCACGTATCCTTAGTTATATGGACCCTAATTATGGCGCTATGCACTGCATTATGCTTCGAAATATAAAACCCTTGTTTCTACATAACGTTACAAAATCTTTTTTTTAATATCGTAACATTTATAACTTTATAGAATAAAATGTTGACTCACTTGACTGTCTTACCTCAACCTCCCGTTTCCAAAAACAAAACACTATCTCGAGCACGAAATTAAAATGTACCTTCGGAAACTTAATACGAAAAGAAATATTTATCCAGCGGCGATGTGTACACCTTGCTGAACGACCCCGACCGTCATAGTGTAACCCAGTAAAAGTAGATACAATTTTTCGGAGAATCGAGGCGATATATAAAAGTCTTATTCCAACAATATGACATTTCAAATTGTTTCTAATATAGAAACGTTTATTCCTTTATAGAATACAATGTTGACTCGATTGACTGTTTTGCCTCAACCTTCTGTCTCGAAAAAAGTCTCTGTATGTCTCAAAAAAGGAAAGTCTACGTTTAAAAAGCAAACTCTTTATCTCGAAAAAAAAACCCTTTATGACTCGATAAAAGCTCCTCTTTATCTCTAACATCAAAAAATATACCTTTTTACACTTAATACGAAACAAATATTTGCTCAGCGACGATGTGTTCACCTTGCAGAACGAACCCCCCGCCATTAGTGGTCTAACCCAGTAAAAGCAGATCAAATTTTGCGGAGACCCGAGGCGAAATATAAAACGTCTTATTCCAATAATACATTTCAAAATTGTTTGTAATATAGAAATACTTATACATTGAAAACTAAAATGTTGACTCAATAGACTGTTTTACCACAACCTTCTGTCTCGAAAAAAGTCTCTCTATGTCTCATAAAAAGTCTCTCAATGTCTCAAAAGAAGTCTATGTCTCAGAAAAAGGAAACTCTACGTTTTGAGAAAAAGACTATGACTCGTAAAAAGACCCCCCTACAACTCCAAAAAAGATCCTCTACGACTCGAAAAAAGAGACTCTACGATTCGAAAAAAGACCCTCTACGACTGGAAAAAAGACCCTCTACGACTCGAAAAAAGACCCTCTACGACTCGAAAAAAGACCCTCTACGACTCGAAAATAGACCCTCTACGACTCGAAAAAAGACCCTCTACGACTCGAAAAAAGACCCTCTTTATCTCGAACATGAAAAAACATGTCTTTGCACACTTAATACGAAAAGAAACATTTGCCCAGCGGCGATGCGTTCACTTTGTAGAACGACACCCACCTCCCCCGCCAGTCGTGGTCTAACCCAGTAAAAGTAGATCCAATTTTGCGGCGGGTCGAGGTCCGCGACCTCTCGAAATCCCAACTAAAACAATTTCCTCGCAACGCCGCGCCGCAGCGCGCCACACGGCGGCCAGCGGCAGCGCGGGCGCGGCGTCTCGCTTCCTCACGAGACGCGGGGAACCCCCGAGTCAGCCCGGTCGACGGCGGCGCCCTCGCGCGGCTGCTCCGAGATTAAAAGTTCAGCCTCATAACCGCTGGGGGCGCGGCGGTGCAGGGGGAAGAGGAGAGGGAACCGGGTTCGCGCGGAGAGAGGGTTGAAGCGGGCGGTGGCGATTCTTTGCACTCGCAAGCCGCACAGTGGGGCAGTTACAATAAATGAGGAGCAACTACAGTACCGGCAGTGTATAAGCCACTCTGACAGTTCGATGCGTTGTTGGTTGATTGGTTGGTTAGTGATTCAGGGCGCGTCAACAGCTTAGGTCATTAGTCCCGTTAGTGTAGTGCATGTTTTTCTCTCGGGAGATGGCGGAAATCTTACCCCGCTGGATGGCGAGATCCGGCGCCGACCTACCGTCGGCTAGCGGGGTTTCCCCCTAACCAGGACTCTCCCACCAACGAGGCACCGCCCCAGCCGGGACAAGCTCTAAGCTCCCGACCGGTCTCCCGGCATGTGTGGTAGTGTAATGCATGTTAGAGTACGTGTGTGTGTGTGTTTGTAAGGGAAGAGTATAGGGCCAGAGGAAAGAAAGATCGCTCGCAGTCCGTGGCCCGTTTGTTAGGGTACTGCTACGGCATTCGCCTGGT
Source organism: Teleogryllus occipitalis (assembly GCA_011170035.1). Taxonomy (NCBI): domain Eukaryota; kingdom Metazoa; phylum Arthropoda; class Insecta; order Orthoptera; family Gryllidae; genus Teleogryllus; species Teleogryllus occipitalis. Next base: position 21,236 of record BLKR01008033.1, read on the forward strand.
GTTGATCGGAGAAACCACAGAAAACTACTGATCAAAGTAGCCGGTAAGGGAACTGTATCGGGTATTAAGATGATGAGAGAAAGCACAAATGCAGAATTTAGATGACATTAAATATTGAATTTTGATGACATTTATTTAATGAATCGAATTCTAACTTATCTTGTGTTAAGTCTTTGAAGACTTTGAAGTTGTGTAATACTTAACCAGTGCCACTAAGGATACTAGGTGACTATCTACCAGGTGGTTTATTCTGAATACTTGAATGCCAGCTGCCACGTAATTTTAATTGTTTCACTTAAAATAGTTACCATTCAACGTAGCAAAAGTATTGTATGAAAGTCGATATATTGAGCATTGTGAAGTTCACGATACTTGCCCTATCATAACATCAATCTACACTCGTGTATTAATACTCATCATACCGTGAACGTTCCATATATTTCCATCACTTCAAACTATTATAATTGAAAGTTCTAACAAAATAAAATACTCGTAGTTCAAAGCTTGTACAGGTACACAGATTGTATATTTCGAGCTAAACATTTCACTGATAATATTAGTTTTACCACCAACCGGTTTGTAAATTTTCTCGTATGCCGCACCTCATGGTGCTAATGTTAGTATACTGACTTCTAGACCCGGAGTTTACATGTGCGAACCCGGCAGAGGGCGGTGGATTTTCGAAGAGTAGTGAGCTATGACACCCTTTTGACCCGTAATAGAGCCCTGGCTAAATTCCAGGCCAAATTAAATCCCCGTACATTGCCCGTCCTAATCAGATCCCTTTGCTCAGGAAGAAAAAATGAAAAAACGTAAATGTGTCTATGGCAGTCCCTGGTGGCAAGCATGGGAGTGAAAAACTGATAACGATAACCCATGTGATGCCCAATTCGAAAATTCCCAATGACAGTATTTTCGCGAAAGAGCCAATTGAATAGTTTTCAGATCCCAAGCATTAGACAATAATAACTACAACGTGCTTCTTTGACTAAGGATAAAGATGAAAATATAAACATTGCTAAATTTCCACCATGAACGTCACACAAAGAAGCAATTTCTTGAATATGCAAAGAGAGACCAATCTAAAATCTTAAAAGATCATTATGACCCAGCATTTATTTTTCAAACGAGAACACTGAACAAATGCGTATTTATAGGTTTCAAGGGTGAAAACCGAGGAGATGAGATATTTGTGGTCATTGACAGAATGAGTGATTGAGTGGCTAAAGGATAGGAAAAAATCCATTCTTTCAAATAAATGATATTTAAAACTACCGAAGTCGATAGAATACGGAGAAATAATGGCTGATATACAAGTTCCGAAAATATTGGTGAAATATATACTAAGAAGAAAATATAAATGCAAGTCGAATGATAGAACTTTAGTGCCAAATGATAAATTATGCTGATAGAACGATTTACGGGTACTCAGCGTAGAAGTGATGTAGGCTATGAACAGTGAAAATCAATGACAGAAACTGATGCTTATTATACAAGGACCGAACGTAAATGGATTAAACTATTTACAGTCGTCATATTTACACAACCACCCTGCGATAGCATACGTGGTTCTGTCCCCAACCGAAGCTTCGCCGAATAGTTATAGGTTTGAGTCTCGGCGATGAAAAATTTTTTCGGCTCCAGAGGAAGTGCAGTTGGTTTGAAGCGTTTCGTTGTCTGAAGAATCAGCGCCCAACCGACAGCTTTAACCAGTCATTTGCAGTGCCAAATTACCGAACAGGCTGAGTAGGCTGCAGCCTAGGGCGCGCAATTTTTGGGGACGAACGATATTCAGCGAAAGGCGAACTTTTGAATGTATTTATAGAAATATTTCTTTCCATATTTGTAACAAAAGAAAGAGTTAATTAATGAATTGTATATCCATTGATATATACAAATAAAATGAATACAAAATATCGTATATTTATTCAATCAATATCGAGGTGAGAATTATTTATACGTAAACGTATAATCAATTATTCATACGTACACAATATAATATAATTAGCTCTAATGTTAAAAAAAACAAATTAAAAAAAACGCTAAAACATCTGACAGTCTTGGGCGCACATACGTCAAAGTCAGGCACTGGTCATTTGAGTGGTTTTCTGTTATCAATACCAGAGTAATACCTTAGGTCACGGGCGCGATCATTTCTTCTCCATCCCATTCTCGTCCTGATGTTTGAGTGATGGGTGGATCTCCCAACCTGACACGACCGTTTAATCGAAAAAATCCAAACAAACGTCTATATTACGGAATGCTACGACCAGATGGGACTCCACTTGGACACAGCACCTTTTAAATAATTCTTTCCCTGACTATTAAAATTAGTGTTATAAAAGAATCAATAAAATATGTGAAGTATTTCAATGAAAGTGATAAAATGTATTGCACAAGTAAGCCAATAAAATATAAGCCCACCATGGCAGTAAGTGATCTTTTAGAAACTTTAAGCAATGTATTTTCTCTGACATCATTGAATTGTAATTTTGTCTTTCGAAGTTTCCCTTGTATGTTCCTTATTGTATTTATTGCCGTATCAAGCGAGAAGGAACTGACAGATGGAAGAAAGATAGAGGGGATAGAATATAAAGAGTGTCGACAGCGTGGGAGGGATGGTTATTACAACGGAGGTGCCCTTGGGGAACTAAACAAAGCGTGGAGCCCAAGTTACCATAATTAGTAGTTCCCGTGCAAATAGTTCCTACAGAGATCAATATATTTATAATTTCATGGAGCACGTAGTCAAAAAGTTCCCTCTGTCTTCATATTTTTGATTAGTTTCAAGAGTGAAATTGGAATGGCAATTTAGTTTTTTGCTAAGCTAGTGGGATTTGTTGGCACTGTAACCCTGCTGCATCTGTACGTCTGAACGGAAACTTCAAAGTGTATTGTTAACACTTTGTAGTAGGTCTGCTAACTCATTTATCCCTAACACGTGATATTTTTATGTGTCAATAACTTTTTAAGACGGTAAAAAGACAAACTAATGAAACAGCGGCAATAGTGAATTCTAAACTTTCAAACGATATAGGAATAATTATGTGATTCTGTCCAACGGTTATTAAGAACACAAGGTTCACAAGGTTCGTGATGTGGATTCTGGATATAATCGTAATATTTAAAATGCCCTCTATCTCGCTGGGAATTAATTTGTTTCGAATAATAATAATAATAATAATAATAATAATAATAGTAATAATAATAATAATAATAATAATAATAATAATACAAACATGCTCCAAGTGGTACGAACACTCACCAAAACCGGTACGTCTGTTGGACTCGACACGATAGCGACAAACTAATCGGATATAGTTATCCGGGATAAGGAGAAAAAATCGTGTCTAATTGTAGATGCTGCTGTGCCTTGCGATCAAAACGTCTTAACCAAGGAGGCAGAGAAACGCCTTTAAATCAAGAGTTTGGAAATGGATATCAGTCGTACCGATAATCATCAAAGCTCTGGGATTTGTATAAAAACTTGGCAAAACTCCCAAGCCATTCAAAAGATTGGGAAGTGCAAGAAATTGCTTTATTTGGAACAGCTCTCATTTTGCGCAAAGTATTGAAGAGGCACCGACAGCCTCTAGATCTGCTCCTTATACTTTGATTTTTCTATCGTGGCATCTGTGGGTAGGATCTCCAAGATGGAATTTGGCACGATATTTTGCGTCATTCTCAGTCCTGCCGCTAGAGTTGTTTGATCTGCAGCACTGCTTGAATGGAGTGAGAGATGTGAAGATCGATTAATGATGGGTTTTAGTTGGTGTATCTTATATTTTGCTTGCTGTATTTTACTATTAATGTGTTGATTCCAGTTCAGTATAGTATCCATGTTTAGACCAAGATATTTCACCGCACTATTTGAAGGGAACCAGTTCATGGGTTGATTATTTATTGTGAGAGGTGCTCGAGGTGTATAGGGTCTTAATATAAATATTTTAGTAGCTGTTTTGTGGGATTCAATTTGATTTTTAAATATGCTGCCCAACTGTCTATGAGATTCAGGTGCAACTAAATATAATTTCTAATAGTAACGAATCTCTGTCTAGAAAAATTGCCGTGTCATCCGCAAATTGGGCCGTTTGTATATTGCCTAATTTTGAAAGGTCAAATACATATAAATGAAAAAGTGTAGGGGATAGTGGTGATCCCTGTAGTAAGCCTGCCTGCACTTATTGGTCTTGGATTTGAGTGATGACTGTTGACGGTGACTGAAAACGTTATATTTTTAAGGTAGGTGGATATTATTTGTATGAGATAATATGGGGTACCCATCTTTGTTAGTTTATTAATCATTGCTTTGTGCCATACTCTATCACATGCCTGGGTGATGTCAATAAAAATCCCTACTGTATGCTTTTTATTTTGAAATACTGTGTGACTAATCGTACTATAACAACAAGCTGAAAATTTTATTAGGGGTTTGGAGAACAGTATGTTTTTCAGATGTTGATCTTCCATGCAGTAAGTACGTAATCAAAAAAATATCATATGCATGTAAGAACTTGTCCACCTCCCAAGTCATTGAAAAACTGGAAAGTGCAAGACATCGCATAATCGAATATGGTTCATATTTTGCGAGAAGTGTTGTAAAAGCACCCACAATCACTCGATCTCCTGCTTAGGAAGTTGGATGCAACCTGGTGTAACTATCACTTAACATCTTTAGTCATGAATTTAGTTCGCAGTAATTGAAAGCTGGATAAATATTTCACCTACAATCGCGGAAGTCAATAACTACTTTGAAGGTTTGTCTAATCCATTCTTTTAAATGTAAGAAAATAGATAAGTTTTATTGCTTACGCCACGTTCCTAGTACATTTCCATCTGTCCTACTGTGGGAGCAGTAGGTGGCGGGCCGAAGGCGGGGGCGGGGTCGGGGAGAGAGAAAGCCGCGCAGCCGGCAGCGCCTCACGGATATTGCGCTGCCCTCGGTTGGCGGTTGGGGAGGGGGGGAGGGGGGCGGGAGGCGCAGGCAACAGCGGCTGAGGCTTGGGGTGGTGGCGGCGCGCGACGCAGGCGGCAGTGAGGGGAAGCGGGGGCGAGGGAGAGCGGCGAATGCAGCGGTGGGGTCGAGAGAGATGGGGAGAGACGGGGGGCGGGGACAGAACCATGGCGGGGGCCGTGCCAGGGACCGTGGCGGGGGCCGGGACGGGGGCCGGGACGGGGATGGGACGGGGGTGGGGTCGGCGGCGGGAGCGGGACAGGAGCGAGGCGGGAGCGGGGGCGGGGCGGGGTCAGGGGCGGAAGCAGAGGCAGGACGGAGCTGGACGGGGCGGTCGTGGCGGGACCGGCGTCTGGTCAGGTCATGGCGGGGGCGGGGGCGGGGGGCGGTCGGGCGGGTCGGGGTGGGGGCAGGGTCCGGGGCGGGGTCGGGGCGGGGTCGGGGCGGGGTCGGGGCGATGTCAGGGCGGGGGCGGGGCGGGAAGGGGTCGCGGCGGTGTAGGGTCGGGGATGGGCTCGGGGCGGATAGGGGCGTGCTCTGTGCGGGGACGGGGCGTGGTCTGGGCGTGGTCTAGGTAGGGTCGGGTGGGTCTGGGCGGGGGTGGGGTGAGGTGGGGTCAGGGCGGGGCGGGGACGCATTTGGATCAGAGTAGTGACAGGTTGGGGACAGGGTGGGATCGTGATGGGGACGGGCAGGCCCAAGAACGTAATGGGAACAGGTGGGAGTGGTCGAGAGCTTAGGGCGAGGACGGAGCAAGGAGGAGGCGGCTGAGGCAGGGGTTGCGGTTGGAGCCGGGTGGAGAAAAGGGGGCGGGGTCAGGAGCGGAATGCGAGAAAGCGGCGAGGCAGAGGCGGATGTGGTTATCCGGGCTGCATCGACGGCTGTTGCGGGGTGTGGTCGAGAGTTTACGCGAGAAGGGGACGAGGTGCAGACAACTGTGGCGATAGGGTCAGTGGCGAGGGTGAGACGGGTGGTCAGAGGGCGGAACGGGGCGAGGCGGGGCCCTGAGCGGGGTACGGGGCAGGGCACGGGGCGGGGCACGGGGC
>BLKR01008034.1:0-27213 GCA_011170035.1 Teleogryllus occipitalis
AAAAAGCATTTTCGAAACGGCTAAAATTGTCAAGTGTTCGCGTGCTGCCGTGGTTAAAGTGTACCATAAATAGCAAAATGGCGATATCCAAATCCAGTACCGAGGCAACTTTGGCGCATTGTGGGTCGTGTGTGCGCGCTCCAGAGGTATGTACGGGCGGATAGTCATGCAACTGTAGAGTAACTGATCGCCGATATAGACCAAGCGGCTACCAACAGGATCTCCTCGACAACAGTTCAGCGAACGTTGTTGCGTATGGGCCTCTGTAGCAGGTGCCTGGTTCATGCAGCCATGCTGACTACCGTTCATCGGACACGATGGCTGGAATTTGCACGCTAATACCGCAGTGGACTTCATTAAGCGGTGACAGGTGGCCTCTTCAGATGAATCATTATTCTTGTTTCGATGGATGGATGGTCGTTAGTGTTTACGTCATGAACGTCTGAACACAAACACCCTGCAACAAGCGCTGGACTGGTCCACGCCAAAGGAGAAGCCTGATGGTATGGGGAATGTTTTCGCGGCATTCCATGGGTTATCTCGTCCTTCTGGAAGAACCAATGGATCAACAAAAGTATGCAACCATCCTTGGAGACCATGTCTATCCCTGTATGCAGATCGTTTTTCCGATGGCATCTACCAACAATACAACGTATAGCTAGCAGTCTACGTGCGTGGATCGAAGCATACTGGAATGACTTTACAGGGCTCTTCTGGACACCAAACTCGCTTTTTTAAAACCGAATTGAGAATCTGTGAGACCATCTCAATCGAGCTGTTGGCGCCATGGACCCGCAACCTAGAAGCCTAACGCTGCTGCTCATGGCACTGGAGACGGCATAGATTCACATCACTGTCAGTACCATCCAGAACCTTCGTGGTATTTGGAATTAGAGAAGTAAACCAATGCAAAGCCTTGGATGACATAGCCTGTTCTATGTAATATAGTTTTAATCTTTCCGGAATATTGTTATTAAAAATAACTTTGGCCTCAAAGAAATGTTTTAAAGCCTTTGTCTTCAAAATTCTGTGTTTTAAGGCCCGAAAATACTTCGTTTAGTAGTTATTTAACGATATAGATTTTGAAAATGCTATCGTTGCGGGTTGCATTTAATCTGGATATTTTCTTTATATATATATATATATATATATATATATATATATATATATATATATATATATATATAGAGAGAGAGAGAGAGAGAGAGAGAGAGAGAGAGAGAGACGAGATTGTCCGGCAATGGCAAGGGCAATTGAGAACACATTTTAAAATAAATGACAAATCTCTAAATACTAAATTGTTTGCAGACGACCAAGTTATTCTTAGTAGCTCAGAAGATGCTTTAGTTTGCAGTTTAGTTTGCAGCACACAAACTAAACGAACAGGCAACCAAATATAATATGCAAATCTCCACTAGGGAAACAAAATCAATGGGCTTTGAAGGAACAAACCACATGAGAAGTAAAATTGTGGTTAATAATGAACCCATAGAACAGACAAACAATTTCACCTATTTAGGCTTCAATGTGTCTTACTGCCAGAAAAATGACATAAGTCGGAAATTAGATTCTATAACATGTGTGGGACAATAAGAAGAACATTAAAAAACAAGTCTTTAAAAACCACGCAACTCAAATTCTACAAAGCAATGGCAGTTCCCATGCTAACTTATGCATGCGAAAACTGGACAATAAATGGAACATACAGAAGAAAAATAGAAAGCGCCGAAATGAAATTCTTAGGTTCAGTAGCAGGTTACAAAATCTTAGATAGACAATATAATGATAACATCAGAACTGAACTGAATATATTGAATCTGATGGAGAGAATACAATCATTTAGGAACAACTGGCATGATCATATCCAACGCATGCCTCCAAACAGACTTCCCATAAAAATGTACACGTATAATCCTAAAGGAAGAAGAAATGTTGGCCGCCCCTTAACAAGATGGAGAGACTCACTCTCTTGATGTAGAAACAGGCCTTAAGGTCTAAATCCACGAAGCAGAAGAAGAAAAGTAGTCATATATTGGACTGGCAGACTGTAGTAGAATTTCCCATTCACCCAGTACAGTAACGTCATATAACACATCCTCTCATATACGCGGTACAGAGAAAGAATACAATTTCTCGAATTCATTGTGTAGAGAAAAATGTAAAGCTGGAAAAAATTTCATTATTTAGATACTTGATTCTGATATATACAAATACTGACAATATACACAGACAAGAAAACCTCAATATATATACAAATTTAGTTAAAAATAAATATAACTAAAACTTTGTAAAATTAAATAAATCTATATATACAAACAAACAAAAGGCAATATATTCAGACAAAAAACCTTAATATATACAATATAATTAAAAATCAATATAATTAAAAATATGTAAATATAAATAAATCTATATAAAAATTTAAAAAATATTCAAACGTGAGTGTCATCGATAAACGTGCAGTGCTCCGGCAGTGTGCACGAATGACCAATCTCCCTGCACTCTTCCACAAGTTTCGAATGCTCTACGTCTACAGGAGAAAGGCCAGTAATACAAAACGAGAAGGGATTATTGACATACAAGATGTATCGTGCATTCACATATCTTAATTGAAACATGTTTTGCACTCACCAGAACATTAGAAGAGGCGAGGATACCCCTTCCACATGATCTGCTTTCTCTCTCCTCCAGCAGAAGGAGAAGGGGATGTGAAACAAAACGAGAAGGGATGATTGACATACGCGGTGTATCGTGCAGTCCCTTATCATAATTAAAAATGATTTTGCACTCAACAGCACATAAAAGGATATTGAAAGGAATTTTGACTGCAACATTCAGGGCAGGTGGCAAAAATTCGAATTTGAATAAAAGTTCTCTTATTATTTCATTTAATAAAGACTCAAAAACCATAACTTACTCTTGACTGCTGGTATGCGTTCTAAAAATATCCTGAGTGCTTCTTCCGGTAACTCAGGACGCACATCAGCGAATTTCACAGGGCCTAAAATCCAACCTGCTCTGTCTATTGCAGTCAGAATTCCAGACGTGAAATGCTCCTCACACATATCATTTACATACTAACGTCTTCAATGGGCAAACAACCAATGTCGGGTCACCAATTGCAATCAGCCAAATCATGCACCTATAATATGTGATAAAATTTGTATTACATAAACTGTTAAATATCAAGAAACAAAATGTATATTCAATTTAATGTGGTTAACACAAAAATGACTATATTTATATATTCATTAAAATGACTATATTTATTCTTTAGAATAAGGGTAATAATATTCAAAATCCTAATAATATGAAACCATTCGAAATGAATAATTCCGAATATTTAATAGCACTTACCGTTGAGGATCACTTGAAAAAGAACACAGCCTTGTCTCTTCCGCATTTCCCACTCGGTTATTGTGACAATTGGAAACGCAACAATGTCTATAATGGGGCATTTCTCTTCAAAATCATGAAACGAAGTCTGGACCACATTATTTAATGAAAGTCTGCTTCTGTTGTTGAGTAGAGGCTCTAGTTGTATTAACTTGATTTTTGTGAGTGGTAGTTTTTTAGTTATACGGGTTTTCTAATTTAATCTGGTTTCTAAATCGAGGTATTTGACGGTTTGGTTTTGTGGGATCCATAGGATTGTACGAAGAGGGGCAGGGGTGAAAAATTGCGAAGAGGGGCAGGGGGAAAAGGTTTGTGTTGCTGATTGTGTCGGTTGAAGTTTTATTTTCTATTTAATGAACAAGCCTATTTTTTAGTTAAATGCCGATGTATTTTGTTGCCAATGAAGTTAATTGAATAATTGGACTTTACTGGATTAGTGACGTCAGCGAAGAGCACCCAATGTGTCTAACTAGTGATCATGTCTCCTGTTTAAGATTAAAAAGAGTAAGAGCAAAGGGTGATCCTTGAGATAGTTCCTCTTTTATATTTCGCAGATTGGAGATGTGGTTTTCAACTGTGATCGTAAATGTTCTGTGATGAAAGTTGAATGACTTGTGGTCGCCACGTGTTGGTGCGAGTCATAGTTGGGTGTGCCTATTAATTGGAGTTTGGACATCAGGCCTGGGTGATACTCTATTAAAGACTTTGGATATGTCAATGAATGAGGCTATTGTGTGTTTTTTACTTTCTCGTATACATACGTATTTACGGGAGTAATATAAGAAGTGTAGAGAAAGTTGTGTTATGCATTTAACGGAAATACACGTTTTGAGGTCCGTTGATACCGAAAAAGTAGTTTTTTCAAAACGTCCGTGTGTCTGTCCGTCTGTCTCACTGTCCGTCTGTCGTATGTGAACAAATATAGCGCCTAAATCACATGTACGATCTTTTCCAAATTTAAGAAACCCCTGTCCATCTGGCTCGAGTTGAAGGATTGAAATTTTGAAAAACATTCTTTAAAATTTGGGGGTACTTTACCTGAAGCCCCCGGGACATTTTCAAACTTTTCTCAAAAACGGCAACAAATATTTTCTTTAAATTTCTTGTTAGAATTGAGTAAAATGCAGTTATAAAGATGGCGTAGGTCCCATTTTCACGGTTATCTCTGAATTTTCGAAATTTGCAAAAGTTTGAATTTTGGGGGTGGGTCTTCCTACAACTATAAAATTGAAGGCACAGATTTTTCCTTGAAATGAAATTTGTTACCCATAAATAGTTCTTTCATTAGGGTCATGTAGACTTTTTTAAAAAGTTTAGTAACTTTTGTGCAATTGAGCGTGCAATATTTGCAATTTAAAAAAATTACAAAATGATATCAAAAACAGGCTTCAAATTTTTCTTTAAGTTTTTGGCTGGGTTAGTGCCCAATCAACCCTATACGACGACATAAACGTCATATTCTTTTGTTTTTCAAAAATTACAAAAAATGTATGTTTTTCAAAAATGTTTGTTTTTTTACTTGTCTCTCACGTCGGAAATATTTGCTTTAAATGCGATTTCTTGATAGTATTAGATTTATGATTACATGTGTTTTAAATGTCAAATAAAGTTTTTCGAAAACTCAACAGTTTTCTGTAAAAATGAGCTCAAAATTCAGAAGTTTCAGAAAAGCTCAAACGTCATTTTCTAAAAAAATGCTCAAATTTTTTCTTCAAATTTCGCCAATCGATAGTGCTAATTGCACTGTTTAATATGACGTAAAGTCAATATTCGTGTAATCTTTTGTTGTTTGTTTTCAAAAATTACACAAATGTATTTTTTAATATCTCTCGCGCAGGTAATATTTAGATTTCCATCGATTTCTATTTTGTACGAGATTTTACTCTTCTTTACTATTCTTGATGTAATATTTCGGTTCTACTGTTAAGTTTTTTTTTTTTTTAATTTGTTGCGTCTACTTCGACGCAACGCGTCTCCAAGCCCCTTGGGGGGCGTTGAGCGCTTTGCGCTTCTCGGAGTAATCCTCCTATTACTGCGCTTGTTTTATGGAGTAATCCTCCGTTAACATTGTCTGTCGCGTCTCGTCGTAGTCAGTTGTCAAGAGGACCGCCAGGTAGCATTTCCGCGTACGCGCCTCCTACCGCGCGCTCCTGCGTCACTACCCAGCGGCCAGAATTAGGAAGGAATAAGGATAGGGGTAGGGTTTAGGACACTTCACAGGTGTTGGACTAGCCCTTGTGAAGCAGCCTAACTCGTTTTGTTGGAACAAATTTCACATGAGATTCGACGGGAATCGAACCCGGATCTCAGTGGTGAAAGGCTTGCGACTTTGCAATGAGCCACGAGTTCAGCAATGAGCCACGAGTTCAACAAGTTACCGAAACCTTAGGAAAAGTCAAGAAAATGTATTTTCGGCGACGATAGATGGCATCATGCCATAGAATGGAGGATGACCATTAAGCCACTCCACGGCAAGGAAACTAGAAAAAATTGCTACGAGAAAGTCTGTGCCATTCTCTAGCTCCTCTAGTTTATCTTGAAAAGCTGTGTATAGATGTTCGGAAGGTCTGAGCAAGTAATGTGAAGTCGATATTTGCCTGTCAATCCAAATTACTGCAAATGGGATTCTATTGGGGTTTATTCCAGTGGGCAATTAATATTTCGAATATTTATTTTCCGAGAATTTTATATATGATGGGACAAGGCTTATTGGTCTATAATTTTCAATAATACTTGAGTTTTCATTTGGCTTTGCTAAAGGAATTATATTGGAATTCCTCCATGTTATTTAATTGTAAACTATTCTGGGAATAGAATTGTATGTCTTATGTTGCTAAGCTTTTGTGTGAGTAGATAGATTTTTTAATACAATGTTGCTCGTTTTATCGTATTTTAAGACTGTTCTTAAGGGGAATTTGTTTAATATATATTTAACTTCTCTGAGATGAATTGAGGTGCTCAGGATAATAACGGCAACCAACCTCGCAATTTTACTCAGAAGTATAACGGTGAATTACTGTCGTATACCTATCATATGCTGAAATATCAAATGAATTGGGATATGGCAAAACCCTCAAATTCCACGTTCAAAAATTTGTCTTTAATGAAAGTGGAGGTGAACGAAAAGAGAAAAAGTCATTTTCTCCAAACTAACTTCGGTTAGTATCTACCGTTGTTATTCTGTTCGTCACAATTTAATTGTGTGGAACTTGTAGTTAGAGGATGGAGCAAGAAGTGGTGTAATGTTATTATCAAGGATGGCAACAAAAACGAAACTAAGCAAAATTAGGCACTTCGTCATTGCTTCTGGTGCACAGAAACTAAACTACGCAACGAAACTAAATGTCCGAAATGTGGAGAAGAACTCTATTGTTAGTAATAAAACTGCCTCTGGAACGAATCTTTACTGCAGCGTGGAATTAAGTTTCTTTCCAGGAATGAAACTATATCATGGGAGTTTAGTTTCTTTACAGGTGTTTTATTCAAGATTCAATTTCGTTATTTAGAATTCATGACGCCACAAATTAAATTTAATTTTGCTCCCAGCGATATACGGTGCAAATGAAGAATTTTATTTTCGCACATGTATGTCCAATTGTATTGTTTCAGCTTGTCTCTCTTCCGATGTATTAATATGTAAGCAATTTTTAGGATATCGCAAATTGGAAATAATTTTCTGTCTCTGCAAATTGCTTACGTTATTGTTATGATAAATACAGTATTTATTAATAAATATATAAAAGCATACAATTTTAGAATTCCATAAACTTATTATATAAATATGAATCTGTTCCTTCTTTTTACAAAAGATACTTACCGTAACATTCTTTTGCTTGCCAGACGATCATAGATTACTAATCCGTTCATGTAAATTTTGGGAATTTACGAAAGAAATAGAAATCGCCGACTTTTCCCAATGCAAAAGAATTGTACCGGTTTCTCTTTCTTGATTCATCAGAAAGCGTCCTTTGACTTTCTGTGAACCTGGGCGACGATCCTTTTCCTGAAAATTGGATAAGTAGCTTGGCGTATTTGATAGTAGCTTCTGTTTAGAACCTGAGGAATATCACCTGGTACCTGAGAATTTCAATGAAGCGTTGAGCACTTTTCGAATGCTTCTATTTTATGAAACTTTTTTGGAAATGTATTCGCCACGATGCTCTTATTACTCTAAATATCGAAATGTAGATACATATTCTCAAGTAAATTGAAGAGTAGTGTAGTATATTTACCTTTATTTACTACTATATTATTTAAATGGTTATTTCAAATTCTTTGTAATAAAATATTAATGATTATTGTAAAGTAAGATTTGAGTTGAAAATTGCTGTAAAATATTACGAATATGACTACTCCTTGTCACCACTTCTCCCACATGAAGAAATGAAGCATTTGTCGCGTAAATTCACAATATTTTTTAAAATTCATCATTGAATTAAAGCTTATTGTCGAAAGTTAAACTGAAGTTTGGTGTCATAGTTCACATAGATATTGCATCGTCATAGATATTACAGTTTGGTATCTTTTACATGTGCAAATTTCCAAATTTTATCTGGAGATATAACAGTTTAAAAATTGGGAGAAAAAGCCTATTTTTAGGAAGACGTAATTTTTAAGTGGTACGCTACTTGTCGTCCATAGTTTACGTGAGTTAACTAAACTGGTGGGTGTACAGCACAGAAATAGCACAGAAATAATAAGAAAAACATTCCAAATAAAGATATTGTTCAAACAAACTACTATTCAACTAGAGCAAGTGATATTTGTATTGTTCTAAATCAGAGTTTCTTTTACTTAGATTTATGACCTTTCTTACGGTGATCTAATTCATGAATGAAGCGATTTTTGCAATTCTTTTGATGTATCAATTTTTTATTTGTTCTTGTTATGTTGTTTGATGTGCATGGCGTTTTCATTTCAGTAGTTTGTGATATTCACTGTACTAGTTCATTCAAAATTTGAGTTGCAAACCAGAGTGTGTTTTTATGTCCATTTTCTGAGAAAGAATACATTTTCTTAAAGATTGGAATGGTACTTACCTATATCTTTACATTTTCGATTCGAAAAGGCGAATTCCAGATCCTTGTTGCAGTTTCACAATGCCTTTTGCTGTGGTGATTTAGTAGGATCCCGGATGCCACGTATCGAGTTTTTTATTATATTTACTTTTTTATTTTTGTGTTTGAGTCATTGAGACCAGGAACCTATTACTATAATGGAAACCCGAGAGGTGACAGTAGGGAGACTGAAAAGGCTTGAATAAATGTATGTTCTTTTTTCACGAAGAGAATATCGCAAAAAACATAAACCTTAATTATAATAAATAGTGTGTAAATGGGAAAAATATGTATTTTCTCCTCTTAATTACAGCATTGATTGATCAATATTGGTTCTAGAGCTTATGTTCTCTGCTCTATGTCAACTTCACAGGATATAACAGCAGAAATATTAAACAGAAAGGACTACAACCTAGATTATAACTTGCAAAGGAAACAGGAAAAAGAAGAAATATTTGCTGCTTTTTAGAACAACCGTACACAGATGGGTCAGGGAGCTTCTTTTATGTCAACCAATAGTTGGAAACGGCCGGTTCGGGAACGCAACATCCAAACAGGATGTGGTCACCGAATGTTGACATCCGGTGTCGGCATCCGGTGTCAACATCCGGTGATGTGACGTCACAAGGTCGTCCTGACGTCACAAGATCGTTGGCAAGGTCGCATCCTTGTGTCGTCACAAGGCCGTTGCGCTGCCATTCGCGTTGGCCCACCTCACGGTACTGTTGACACCCCCACCCCCTTCTTTCCCCCCTCCGCTGCTTAGCCTGGGTGCCTACCAACCTAGGGAAAAAGTAGACTGTCTACAGAAAAGAAAAAATCCTGCCTGTCCTACCCGTCAACTTCTGAAAATAATCTTGGCCCGGCTTGCCCTGCCTACCAACCTCTGAAAAAATATAATGGTGACTAGGAGAAGAGTGGGGGGAGGCCCTGCTTGGCGGTGTTGTGGGTAAATGAGAAGTTGAGAGAGAGAGATTTGAATGAAAACATTTATTTTTCTATATTAAAGCATATATCATTCATATACAATTAAAAAAGTCTTCACAAAATATTTTCTCCACATATTGTCTGGCGGTAGCCAACAGCAATTGGACATCTTGAATGGTCGCAACGTCTTCCGCTGTCAGTCCACTTTTATTTCGAATTGTTATGTCTGCTCCAACAGAGGTGAGAAACAGCACAATCTTGAGATGTCCCTTTCGCGCGGCGAGATGGAGCGCCGTGTCACCGAACATATCTTGACTGCGGAGAACATCACATTTGACACCGTCTTTGATCATGATGACGTTTCTGCCGCTGATAACGGTGTTGGTCGAGTGACGATCCAGGGTGAACTGGAAGTCTACGTTAAACTATCTATGTTTTTCATAGTCTTGCTATGTCATTCTTCCATTCCCTCTTCCTCTTCCTCGACTTATCATTGTAAGATGTTGGACACGCTTCCGCTTCATGCTCGTGATTTGTGACGGTTGGAGTCGGGAGAGCTTGAAGATCTTTCCAGATGTAGGTCATGCTCTTCCGAATATATGTTATTGACTTGGAAAGTTGGAAAATGCATTGTTCCAGGATGGGAAGAACTTCCGTCTTCATTAAAACGCTGATGTCATAAATAGACTGTTCTTTATCAGCATCGAAATTATAGGTTTGATCCTGTCGAAGACGCTTTGCGGTGTAGGCGGCAGGGAGGTCAGTGACCTCCCACAGCTTACAAAGATTGTCGTCGTTCTCTTTTTTTCCTCGGAAGCGATGACGGAGAGAATGTCTGCAGCCTTCGAGATCCCGGTCCACATCTTGACTGCATCGCCCTTCCACCCGCTGTTGTCGAGGGCGTCTTCGTAGGCGAGTCTCGCGGCCGTGATTCTCGCTTCACGTCTTCCCATGGTGACTGAACTGGCGCTGACTGAATGCCGAGTTGTCGTGAGAGGATGGCTTTTCACTTTTTACAAAGATAGGTCTTTGGGCTCATATCTGGAAGGCGTATTTTCGTCTGAAGAGGGGAGAGACAGGATCACTCGCTGGATGTGAACAACGCGTTGATGTAGAGCCTCGCTCTGAACCGCATCTTTAAAAAAGTGACAGAATTTCCTTGACGGCTAGCACGTCCGCATGCATGAAAATAACAATATCGTGAATAGCTTATTCGTTCTCACTATAGTCTGTGGTCTGCTCGTTGTGAAGACGCCGCGCGCGGATAGCGATGTACGTCTCCATGTCAGAGATACCTTTCCACACCTTCTCGTTTTTCTCCTCCACTTCCATTTCCTCAGAGGCGGCGATGGTGAGATCCACTGCGACGTTCTCGAGTTTTTTCCACATTTTAACTGATTCGATCTCCCATCCGCTACCGCAGCCTCTGGCAATGTTTTCATAGGCGCGCGTCGTGTCACGTCTTGCCATGCTGCCAGTTGATGGTAGAATGAAGAGTTCTAGGTTGGTGCTATGGCATTGCAAATGCTCCCCCTACCACTATTTTCCCCACCCCCTTTTCTCACTTTAAATGCTCCCCTACCACTATATTTTCCCAACCCACCTTTTCTCTCATTAATTGCTGCCATTTTTTAAATAGATAGAAAACTTAATCGTAAAGAAATTTTAATAAATAAGAGAAACGAATAAAAATAGGAAAAAATAAATGGAGAAAAAGCCCACTCAACAACCCAGCCTGCAGGGACGAACGTGTGCGCTGAAGGAGCGGACGGACGCGTACACATGATGCGCAAATGACCCCACGGTAAACTCGTAAATTTTTCGAGCCAATAGCGTTTGTCGTCTGCCACACAACGAAGGTTTGTTTTGAACAAATTATTAATTAAAATGATTTTTAGGACGAATACGACACTGTTCATCAATTCTAATGCTGTTTTGAATTAAACAGTCCAAGTCATTTTTGAAAATATATTTTTTAACAATAGGACGTAGTACTCCATTTGACCGAAAAACGGTGCCCTGAGAGCGGGTCAGAAAGGAGTACATTTTGGGTCGCAAACCTACGAATTCCACCATGAGATCATTCCTGCATTCGTCCTTAAACAGTCCCAGCACTTTTTTATTGCGTGGAGCGATGTTGAATGAATTATTGGGGAGAAAGCGGGAAGTGCCGAACCATTCTGAACACCGTTTCATTTCAGCGTACACGTTCGTTGAGGAAGGGATAACGATTGAATCGGTGTACATGGACAAAAGATGAAGGTCGCGAAGATGTTCTTTACAATATTTATAAAAAAACTCGTACATTCTAAAGTTTGAAATTTCTAATATGCATCCTAAATAAATGGGCTTCACGAGCTTCAGTTCTGTTTTTATCAACTGGATGGTCATCAGGTCTCCCTTGACGTGGTGACTTCGCCCGAAAGCAGGGTTTGCGATAAGATTTATCGCTCCACACTTCCCCCACCATCTGTACACGAGATAGATGCAGCGATGATTGCGTACGTCCTCCATCGATTTCCCGTAAACAGAGTTGTTCATGAGTTTAAAAAATTGATCTTCAAAATCGGAGGACGCGCGCTGTCGACGTGAATTGTTCAGGTCCTGTCCTGTGAACTGTCAGGTGAATTGTGCAGGTGGCAAGCCAAGGACTTTGATCGAAAGAGAGAATGCGATGAATGTTGGTGAGTTGCATTCCCAAATCCATACCTTGTATTAAATTTTGAATGTGAATGACATAGCGCCGCTTGGGCAACAGCGTCGCCATTCGCCATTAACTTGGCTTGCCTGCTTTTCGTGTCGGGGCACACGTGACTCCAGACAAGGAGGCAGGTCCCTCAGACGATCGTGAATATCGTCTGGATAGTAGAGATCGACTTCGAGTACGTATCCGTGATCGGTCTGCGTGGCAGCATGCTTGAGTTGGAATGTTCGAATGTCATAATCAGACAACCATCTGAACCGTCCTGAGGTTGTGGATGTCTCATACTATACCCATAAAGTTTGTTCGCATCCCAATAGGAGAGATACGATTCCTTATCAGATGGCATGAAGGAATCACCCGCATGTACATGGTTGGCCTCACCGTGGCGCCCTACCACCTGCACGAGACCCCCGGATACCTTCCTTGAAAAAGAGAACCATTTCAACGTCTGTGAGAAGCTCTAGCACAACGCCGCTTGTTTTTAACATGGCGTTCCACGAGAGCCCAGGGGCTGTGTAATAGAAGTCGGGATCGAGACCGTACACCTCCAAACACAAATTTCTAAACGTTTCAAAAACGTCGGTGAGCAACAACACGTCGATTTTCAAATACAAATCGGCGTACTCACCTAAATTTCGAATGGAGAAAGCGTCCTGCCTGCGCGTGGGCAGGAAGCAGCCTGCGCGTGGGCGTGCTCCCCGTCCGAGATCGATGTGTTTGGGAGCTGACTAAAAAAGCCCTCGTGTCGGGATAAAGTCGTTTCTTCCAACTTCGACATGCAATTCACATACTCGTACGGGAAGACGCCCTGCGTGGTGCCAGCGCAAAGAGTGCATCGTCGGGAAACGCTGCCCGAGTGGGTTTCAAATTTTCAGTTGAAAGGGATTGACTCAAAATATCGAGTCCTGAGCCTAAAAATTTAAATGAATCCAAAAACTGCAATTCCACTTCTCCGATTCTCTGAGAAACTGACACGAATCTCTCGTGATTATGGGGAATCGCGCTCAGTTGTTCGTAGCTACTTTCTGCCCCGGCTTGCTGGAGAAAATGCCAGTCGTACCCGCTTCCGTTATGCATCAACACGGAAATGTGTTTTGTAGCCGGGAAGTTGACGTTGCAAACTTGATGAGCTGTCCCGCGGAAACGACCCGTAAATGGTCGTGGTCTCTAACACGAATACAATTTGGAAGAAAAGGACCTTTGCAAATGTGAAGTATGTCAGCATTTTGAAAGGCAATTTCATCTTTTTCCCCCATGAGGAGGGAAGTCGGATGATTTAAAAGGAACTCATAATCTTTTGCAAGGCTTTCTAAATATTCAATCAATTGATTGGCGACATTGCGCCCGTGACACACTATTCTTTGGGAGCGTGCTTCTTCAAAATCGCATATAACTTGGAGGCACACCGAAAAGAGCTCATGCATTTGATATGCTTGAATGTAAGATTCGCTCGGCGATGGCTCACATGAAGAGACAGGAAAAGTAAGCGCTTCAAAATCCACATACACCACAATCGGGCATCTCTGTTGTTTTTCGTGTTTTTTGAAGCGCATGAATTGTTCTTCTGGAAAAGACGTAAACGTCAGTCGCTCTGGCGCCACGGAACTGCAATCTATCATGTAGTTTTCATCGAGTTTTTCTGCGAACGAAACAAATTCAAGCAACGTTCACAGGCGAAAACCTTGTGATCGTGGTTATTGTGTTGCTTACTCAACAATCTACTTAAATTTTTAATTCAAACATAGTGACTCACGCCCTTTGATGCATATAACAACATATTGAAATGGTTCTCTTTCTTTGTTTTTGCAAAATGCACAGGCCCTACAACATCCCACGTTTTCTTTACGGAACACCAATCGAGATTAAAAACGTGATTCAAATTTTGTCATTCGAATCGTTTAATATTCTGAACAGTGGCAAGGAATGTCCTGCAAATCGAGATGGTTTTCTAATTCACTAAATATAGACTGATATGTGGTGGTTTTTTCTTGTCTACCTCCAAAGGAACATGTTTTCCCACAACAGAGTCGCTTGTGAAAGAGTCCACAAGCGATGGCCCATAAGAAACATTTCTCATCTCGATTACGCACATTAATAACACCGTGGCGACGAGCAATGCTATCGGGGAGCGGAATATATGAAGATTCACTGTAAGCAATTGGCTCAAAAAGATGAAGATGCACGTGAAGAGCGATGATTTCATAGAGCGCTTTTCCGCAATCTCGCTCCTGAAATTCATCGAATTTTGAATTTATTGGATCGGTGATGTGTTGAAAAAAAATTTCCCGATATCACTTTGAGACACCACGGCTGCGCGAGCGTTCAGAAAGATGGGTTGTATCTCTCCGACAATTTCATGCGTCACGGAATGATCTCGCTCGATCATGAATCGACATTCGAGTTAGGCGAAAATTTCGAAAGTAGGTTGAGGTGGAGAAAGCAGTTCAAACAACGTCAGTTGGAACGGAACTTGACACCGATTGAGAAACGTGAGGTGCTCGATGTCATTGAGGGAATTAGCAACGATACCACGCTGCACTCGGCTGTTTAAAAATTGCACAACATCCGTCCATTGGTGAGCATTTGCAATGCACGATTCTCGTTGTTGTCTACGATCTTTAAAAAAGTATGACTATTCAAAGTATCAAAAGTATGACTATTTCATATTTGCAGTGAAAATTCAAAAGAAATATACCATAACTGTGTGAATGATGCGCCGACTCACGTTGTTCGCGAGGATGTGGTGGTGACGTAACAGTCGGAGGTCGAACGGCTGTTAAAATGAAACAACAACCCGGAAAACGGATCACACCAGGAAACAATACCGGAAACGATAATGACGACGCTTGAACAAGCAAAAAGGAAAAATCGTTCACTTCAATGAAATGAGAGACGTTCCGTGTTAGATGAGTCTCTCCAAACATGCACATAAGCCCCTGTATATAAACGTACATCGCAGAAATGAAAATTGACAGTTCAATCGTCTTGTCGCGACTGGTGCTACTGTTGCTGATTTTACTACTGCTGATTGTGGAAACTACTGGCTGAAATGACTGAAGTTAGAGAATTGCCTCGTGAAGAAAGTGAAGAGCATGCGTTTGCTGTTCCATCAACGCAGGTGTTGAAGAAGAGGAAGATATCGTAAGTATTTATCATTCTTTTCTCATTTATTTTATCGATACTTTAATGAATATTTGCGTTACATTTATTTTCATTTTCAAGTGCAAACGAAGCCGTGCGAATGGAATTGCTGGAGAGGAGGAGGATGGGTGCCGACGTGGCTACGGCCCATGGTGGGCCTATTGACCTATCGAGTGACGTGGAGGAGGAGGAAATTTGAAATTTAGGGATGATTGCTGCAGAATCGTCGACGACTGCGACATACATCCCATACCTACCACCACCACTGCC
The DNA here is from genome assembly GCA_011170035.1 of Teleogryllus occipitalis. Taxonomy (NCBI): domain Eukaryota; kingdom Metazoa; phylum Arthropoda; class Insecta; order Orthoptera; family Gryllidae; genus Teleogryllus; species Teleogryllus occipitalis. The sequence continues at coordinate 15,496 of BLKR01008034.1, forward strand.
GCCGCCTTTCAGAACCCTCTCTCCTCCACTCTTTTCCATCCTACTTTTCATAAATGGAAACTAATTTTATAGGAACCCTATGTAGGTAGTGACAGGGCAAAGAAGCATTATGCGATTTCAACATATCTTTTTATTCAAGCAACATCTAAAAATTACAAATCAATGATTTGTATATCATCAATACATGAATTACAATTCAATGATTTATATATCATCAATGATTTGTACATCATCTTGAAGTCGTAGGCTTCCGCGGCCAGAGTCATGTAGATGATCTTGGCTGTCCAGGTGACGCCGCGTCGAAGGCTGTGTTGCCGACGTTTCGACCATCTTATCGTGGTCTTCCTCAGGGCTGTTGTGCGCAGGTGTGGTAGGCGCTCGGGAATATATAGTAGTGGGGGCCGGTGTGATTGGCTGGAGCAGCCGGCCAATCGGGAGGCCGGCGCTCAACGGTGGGAGGGGGTCGCGTCGGGCGGCGCGGCGCGTGATCGGACGGCAAGGAACGGTCCGGAGTCGGGCGGTAGGGGGCGCTCCGCGATCGGACGGCACCGGCCGGTCCGGGGTCGAACGGCATGGTGCGGCCCCCGATCGGACGGCATGGATCGGTCCGGCCCGAAGGGTGACCGCGTGGGGGCCCGTAGCAATGGCCGCCAGGCGTCGTGGAGGCGCAACCCCGCGTCGCCGTTGATGTTCTGGGGGTGTCTGGCTATTTCCATCGCCTCCTTTATCCGTCTGGGCCACCATCGCTGTTCCCTGGCGAGCACCCTCGTGTCTTCGAATAAGAAGTCGTGCCCTGTTTCCCAAGCGTGCTGGGCGACAGCGGAGGGCCGACCTCGCTCACTTTTGCCTGTCATCCACCTTCTTCCAGTTTCGGGGCAGCGTGTTCTCTCAGGTAGAAGGGGCGGCCATGGGTTCGCCTTTATCACCTATAGCTGCTTTCACTTTCACTGCTAACTTTCACGGTCACTCTTCGTGACACCGCCGAGTCGCGGAAAATATACTTTTTAAAGCAGCTGGAATCTTTCGCGATCGTGGTCGAACGCGAAAAGTGGGCGCGACCACGATTTTGTTCACGCTGCTGCCGCTGGGGCCACATTGCTCGCAACTGCGAGCATAATGTGCGCTGCCGTCTCTGCACGGGCGAGGGTCACCCTGCAGGTGACGACAAGCGCGGCACGCAGCATTGCCCTCTCTTGGGAAACTTCACTGTAAAACCTACTTGCTGTAATTGCAAAGAAAGGCACGCTGCATCCTACACAGGATGCAGTCATTGCACGCTGCCCACACGTCCTTCAGACGAGCGTGCAATAGGAACTGAGGGATCCTCGCAGAGAAAATCCAATTTCATTGGAAACTCTGCGCCTCAGGCAGCAGCTAGCGGCGGGTCGGCCTGGAACGAGGTCGCGGGGCGTCTCGGCGCCGCGCGCTCCTCAGCGGCCAACGCACCGCCCTCCGGGGCGGCCGGAGCGCGGCCCACTGCACCCGCAGCTGCTGCGCCGACTATCTCTAGGAGCCAGTTCCTAGAGCTATTCGAGCAATTCCTAAACATGTTGCCTAACAATGTCTAGGAATTTTAACGCAGACATGCGAACTGCACCTCTCCGCGTTGGGTCATGGAACGCGCGAAGTGCGATCTTTAAAGCCCAGCAATTAGAACACTTCATATCTGATCTTCAATTAGATATCTTGGCTTTACAAGAAACGTGGCTTAGGGATGAACACGAATTCAAACTCCGGGGATTCGCTGTTTATCGCCGAGACCGCGTCGGCAGGCCAGGTGGCGGCGTAGCGCTTGCACTACGCCGCGAACTGCCGCAGCTCGAAGCCGAAATCCCTGCTATTGCTCTGGCGTCTCTAGAGGCGGTCGGGGCGTACGTTTGGGTAGGAAACGGGCGACTTTTAGTCGTCTCCGTCTACTGCCCAGACCAAACCTTAGATCCGGCTGGAATTGATGCGCTTCTCGCATTAAATTCCAAAGTCATTCTTGTAGGTGACTTTAACGCCAGACATAGAACTTGGGGCGGCCTCGGAGCTAACAGAAACGGCAGTAAAATTGCCAATCTTGTAGCGACAAGGCGGGGCGTAGTAATCTGCGCACCGAATAGCCCTACGCATTTCCCGGATGCTCGTAACCGAAATCCGGGTGTTATTGATTTTATGATCGTGAAAGGAGTTGAGTGTGTGGTTCCCCGCTCAATTGCTGCACTGGATTCCGATCATAATCCAATAACATGTGTTGTGGCGTCTCTTGCAGCGAAATGCCAAGTTAAATTTCGAACTTCGCGTGACACGGACTGGGCAGGTTTCTCAGCTCAGCTGAACTCTCAGCTTGAGCAGAAACCAGTAAATACGAAGGACGAAATCGACGAAGCAGTGACTCACCTCACTGCAACGTTGAACTCGGCCTTCAAGCGAAACACCGTAGTCACGCGAGTAGAGAATTCTCGCCCTGAGCTCTCAGACGAGCAAAGAAGGATCTTAAGAGAACTGCGCAGAACTGTCAAAGTTCATCGCCGCTATGGCGATCCCGTTGACGGAGAGCGGGCGCGCAGTTTAAGCAGAGAATTCCGCTCATCTCTACGAGAGGAGAAAACTGCTCAATGGTCAGAAACTATTTCAAAATGCAACCTCCACGAGAGGCACATTTGGGATCTTTCTCGTGCGCTGGGCCGCAAACCGGGAGTAAACTGCCCGATCCAGAGCAACGCCGGGACGGGGGCACCCGGCGCTCCACCACCTCAGCCCGCTTACGCGTGGGACGACGCGACGAAAAGTGAAATCTTCGCGAGTTCACTTGAGTTGCAGTTCCGCGCGTTCGAAACGGGCGCCGTTGCGCCACCATTGGCCGCCACTTTCACCGGTGGTGCGCCAGTGGCCCGAACGACCAGCTGCAACGCCATTGGCCCGCTGTTCCCTCTCTCCTCGGCGCGCCGAGTTACGGGAGCGGAGCTCCGCGAAGCGCTGAGAAGCGTTAGTGTGAGGAAGGCGGCGGGCCCTGATGGGCTGAGCGGGGCGCAGCTGCGTGCTCTGGGCGGGCGCGGAGTCGAGTCTTTACTCGAGCTCCTGAATGCGTGCCTGGCGTGCGGCTATTTCCCAAAGGCGTGGAGGATTGCGACCATCGCGCTTATTCCAAAACCTGGCAAGAATAAACTAATCCCGAGCAGTTATAGACCAATTAGTCTCCTCTCCATCCTAGGGAAGACGTTTGAGAGGCTGATTCTGTCGCGTTTGCAGCAGGAAATACGTCGTCTCACTCTTCTCAGAGATGAGCAATTTGGATTTAGAGCTGGTCACAGCTCCGCGCAGCAGCTAACGCGGCTTTGCACGGAGATCGGCCTCGCCCTCGAGAGACGGCAGAACTTGCCAGCGGTCTTTCTGGATATGCGATCGGCCTTCGATTCTGTGTGGCACGCGGGTTTACTCGAGTGCCTCACGGAGTCGGGGATGAGCGATTGCTACGTCAGATTGATCGCGAGTTTTCTCTCTGACAGGCAGTTCAAAGTGCGCGTCAATAACGTATATTCGTCCCTCAGACGAGCCGAGGCGGGCGTGCCTCAAGGGAGTGTTCTCTCTCCTACTCTCTTCGGCTTATACGTGAACGATGCGCCGCTGCCTGCTGAAACCAAAACTGGTATTCAACGCTGCGGGCTCCTGATGTTCGCGGATGATTTCGCATATTATGCGAAATCGGCGAACGTCAGGCAGTCAGTTAAGTACTTAAGTGACTGTCTCGCCGCCCTTCCTGAATGGCTAAGTCGGAAACGACTCGCTCTGAACCTTGATAAGTGCGTAGCCGTCAACTTCACTCGTAAGAGGGCAAACCCCGATGAAACGGTGAGCTTGGCGGGTGCGCGCTTGCCTTGGCAGAGCGAAGCGAGATATCTGGGCGTGTTGCTTGACAGCGGTCTCCGTTGGCATGCGCACGCTCGATATCTTGCGGCCAAAATTCAAAACCGCACTCTTCTCTTGAAACCTCTTCTCCGCTCTCCTGAACTTTCTGTTTCCTTAAAGCGGCGATTATTCACCGCATGCGTGCGCCCCCTGTGGGCGTACGCGTGCGAGGTTTTCGCCGCTGCTCCCTCTTCAACTCTGCATCCCATCCGGGTTGCAGAGAACAGAGCGGCGCGCCTCGCGGCGCGCCCTCATCTTTCTAACCTTCGCCATGACCGCACTCCCAAAAATGCTGACGTGTTCAGAGCTCTGGGCGTGCGAAATCAGTTCCCGGCGGAGCTGCAGAAGCGGGCGGAAACGGCGCTCGCAAGGGCGCTGAGGCCGTCCGCTCCGCGCATCCTGCGCGAGACCGGCGTAGCGGCGAACAGCGGCGTGCACAGGGCCTTTCACAGAAGAAAGGGCCCAAAGCACGTCGCCTTCACCTTCCGCACACTTCCCCCGCACAAGCTCACCGAGCTGTGCGACGCGGGGGAGCTGACAGTGCGTGGGAGGCGGTCGCCGCTCACTGATGCCGGAACCTGCGTGGGAGGCGCGGAATCGCGCTCAGCCGGGTCTGATCCGCCAGGCCCTGAGAACGTCGCGGCGCCACGGACGCCTGAGTAAAGTCGGCGCCGTGGCGAAAAAACCAGTGTATAAAGTGTACATAGTGAAGTGTTGTGAAGTGTGGTATGAATGAGTGAGCGAATGTGTTTGTATATATAAATTTAAAGTTTGAATGTGTGAGTGAATGGAAAAGAAAACGGAAAAAAGAAGAGCAGAAATAACAATAAAGAACTTCTATGAACATTTTTATATAAAAACAATAATGTATTAAAACCCATCGCCTAAAGTGGCTTTGTTATAGTTTTAAGTTAGTTTTTAAGTTAATTTTAGCTAGTCTTTTTAAGATATCGCCCTCCAACAGCTCCAAAAGCCGAAAGGCTGGAGCGAAAAGTGTAATCCCAATATTGAATAAATTCCCGCCTCGCTAGGGCAACTAGCGGGGGGAAAATGAAAAACTCGGAAGCACATCGACGCGCTCGACACCCCGGCCTATTGCGTGGGCGTCGAGGTCGCAGCACCACCCGCTCCCTCCGCTTAGCTCCGGCCTTGCACTTGGTGTGTCTTGGTTTCTGCTGCGACGTGCAACAAGTACCTGGCACATGTGGTTGAGCTCCGCTCCCACACTGTGTTAAGTGGAAAGTTCGTGCAGCCATCCTTGCACGGCAAGTTCCTGGCGTTCTCGTGATTGAGCTCTGCTCTCACGAGACACCATGTTCTACTGTACATAGAGCAAAGATGTGCCGCTAGCCAGCGATGGCAGCCAACGACTTCATCCCCGGCCGGCGCTTGTCGCTGAGGGGGGAAAATGAGTGGTGCTCCGGCGAACGGCGGCGCTCGCTTGGGGATAATGTGACTTGGTCGATTTCGACCCCGAGAGCAGACGCCCCGAGAGCAGCGCGGCCAGAGCCGCAAGCTCATCTTCTTCTCCGGAGTGAGTTACTGAAGGCAGCCACTCCGGAGGACAAGATAATTGTGGTGGGCGCGGAGGGCATTCCGGCCTCAGCGGCCTTCGAGATTGCCATTCCGGCGCCACCACCATAACCGATGACGGCCCCTCCTACGGCATCGCCGACGCCGCAGCGAAAGCTGCAACCGCTGCGCCCTAAGCAGCAACCGTCGGCGCCGCCACCGCCCTCACCCGCCCCTTTGGACATGGAGACGGCGCTCTCCTTGATCCCCGCCGGCGTCATCTGCGCCTTCGCGGTGGCTAACTTGAACAACCTTAGGGCCTACTGGGGCACCTTCCGCGACGCCGGCGCGAGAGCGATCCCGCACCTGGCGCCCGACAGCGAGCTCCTCGCCGCGTTGAAACGCGGCGTGGGTGGCGCAAGGGCCGCCGCGCCCCGCGGCGCGCCCGCCCTGGGTGCAGCCATTGCACGCTACCCACTCGTCCTTCAGACGAGCGTGCAATAGGAACTGAGGGATCCTCGCAGAGAAATTCCAATTTCATTGGAAACTCTGCGCCTCAGGCAGCAGTTAGCGGCGGGTCGGCCTGCAACGAGATCGCGGGGCGCCTCTGCGCCGCGCGCTCCTCAGTGGCCAAAGTAAGCCACCGCGAAGGCGCAAATGATGCCTCCGGGGAGGCCGGAGCGCGGCCCACTGCACCCACAACTGCTGCGCCGACTATCTCTAGGAACCAGTTTCTAGAGCTTTTCGAGCAATTCCTTAACATGTTGCCCAACAATGCCTAGGACTTATAACGCAGACATGCGAACAGCACCTCTCCGCGTCTGCACATGGAACGCGCGAAGTGCAATATTCAAAGCCCAGCAGTTAGAACATTTTATATCTGATCTTCAATTCGATATCTTGGCTTTACAAGAAACGTGCCTTAGCGATGAACAAGAATTCAAACTCCTGGGATTCGCTGTTTATCGCCGAGACCGCGTAGGCAGGTCAGGTGGCGGCGTAGTGCTTGCACTGCGCCGTGAACTTCCGCAGCTCGAAGCCGAAATCCCCGCTATTGCTCTAGAGGCGGTCGGGGCGTACGTTTGGGTAGGAAACGGTCGACTTTTAGTCGTATCCGTCTACTGCCCAGACCAAACCTTAGATCCGGCTGGAATTGATGCGCTTCTCGCATTAAATTCAAAAGTCATCCTTGTAGGTGACTTTAACGCCAGACAGAACCTGGGGCGGCCTCGGAGCTAACGGAAACGGCAACAAAATTGCCAATCTTGTAGCGACAAGGCGGAGCGCAGAGATCTGTGCACCGAATAGCCCATTTCCCGGATGCTCGAAACAGAAATCCGGATGTTATTGATTTTTTGATCGTGAAAGGCGTTGAGTGTGTGGTTCCCCGCTGAATTGCTGCACTTGATTCCGACCATAATCCAGTAACATGTGTTGTGACGTCTCTTCTAGCGAAATGCCAAGTTAAATTTCGAACTTCGCGTGACACGAACTGGGCAGGTTTCTCAGCTCAGCTGAATTCTCAGCTTGAGTGGAAACCAGTAAATACGAAAGACGATATAATCGACGAAGCAGTGACTCCCCTCACTGCAACGTTGACGCCGGCTTTCAAGCGAAACACCGTCGTCACGCGAGTAGAGTATTCTCGCCCTGAGCTCTCAGACAAGTAAAGAAGGATTTTAAGAGAACTGCGTAGAACTGTCAAAGTTCATCGCCGCTATGGCGATCCCGTTGACGGAGAGCGGGCGCGCAGTTTAAGCTGAGCAGTTTTTTCCTCTCGTAGAGATGAGCGGAATTCTCTATTTTCTGAAACAATTTCGAAATGCAACCTCCACGAGATGCACATTTGGGATCTTTCTCGTGCACTGGGAAGCAAACCGGGAGTAAATAGCCCGATCCAGAGCAACGCCATCCCATCTCGATCAGGTTTTTCGTCCAGTTTCCCTGATCCATTGAGCAAATGCGGAGATGGTCCTTGTTTTGCTTCTGGACATAAATGTAACTTCATTTTCTGTACACGTCTTCTAGAATTCAGTGGGAAATACAATTATTCAAATTATCGTTTCCATGTGGTCGCGGCAGGAAGTAATAAGAGCCAAAATTTATTGCTTATTTATCTTTGAAAATAGATTTTATTACATGGGAGTTTTTTTTGTTGTTTTTTCTCCCTTTCAAACTTCAAAATTTATTGCTTATTTACCCTTGAAAATAGATTTTTTACATGGGAGTTTTTTTCTCCCTTTCAAAATTCAAAATTTATTGCTTGTTTATCCTTGAAAATAGATTTTATTACATGAATGTTTTTTTGTTTTTTTCTCCCTTTCAAAAATTCAAAATTTAAGTAGTATATGACTTAGTGTAGGGATCACAGAATTTTGAAAATGTGCACACAATTCACTTTTCCCCACAGCACGTCATACGCAGTTTTTAACTGTTTTTTGACGTAAAATAAATAAATAAATAAATAAATAAGTCCGCTTATTAACGCTTATTAAGTCCGCTTTTAACGTGCGAAAATACAAAATAAAATTATGAATTACAATTTCAACAGAAATCTACCTCTTATGAGAATCTCTAAAATAGTTTGTTTGGGTTGAAACACAAGTGGATATTGCATATTGAACGTGTGATATAGGAAAAACCTTTGGAACAAAATTTACGGAGAATTTGCATTATATTCTGGCCAGCCAACATTGTCGAATCTTACATCTGCAATTCAGTTTGCAGATATTTTCACTTTCTTTAGGTGGCATATTCTCACTGCCACTAGGCCTTCTCCTCTTCTTTGTCACATCTTTCCCACTTTTAATTAGCCCAGTTGATATTTCAGCCTGAAACTGTACCAGCGAGTAGTCAGATTTCTTCCGCAGTTGCTCGTGATGCCTATAAATTAGCCGCTTCGCCCAGACACCAATAAACCAATCGCATGTACCATTTTCTAGAGTGAATGTTAATTCTATATAGTTCTAGCAGCATGTCAGCCTTATCGACATCTCCCATGAACTTATATTCTTTTACAACTAAGGGTTGCGCCACATCTATTCTCTTCTATTCTGCAACAGAGGGGAAAATTGAAAAAAACAAAAACAAAAAAACTCTGAAGCAGTATAGCTCTGAAGGCCACAACAAGATGGCCGAAACGTCAGCTCCATCGACCATGACGGGGCTAATCCCGGACAGCCAAGACGTCAATGACTCAGGCCGCGGAAGCCTACGACTCTATATGTGTGCGCCGTATTCAAAGTTAAATTAAAAGTATATTCTGGAAGGTGAAATTCGTACCTTGTGGGCGGTCCCGTTTCAATTTCTGAACTATGTATATATATTTTGGTACTGCATACCGTGTAAAGCAGTGTAAAATGTATTGGGGACAGGAAACAGCTACTGAGACTTATGAGCAGTCTGAAATATTTGTTGTATTGCAATGTACTACAGTAGGAGTGAGATAATGTCTGAATTAAATTGTCAGTACTGTGTCTGCGTTGTCAAAGAGAACAGAGTTTTTACCTTTGGCAGTATATTCGTAAATAATCGACACTAAAGACACATCCACATTAAGGTCCCTCATTGAAATTAAGTATGATCAGAAGACATCACACGGATTGATCGCTCAATGGGACCTGGTCGCCATTAGGATGCGCCGCTGACGCCACAAAACCGTCGCTCAAAGGGTGGAGAAAAAATGGCGAACCCTGAAAAACAACTTTCGCTTTCGTTTCATGAATATTAGATGTACGAGCACTATATATGCACGGCAGCTATTTGTCTAATACTAACCTTTTTAAAAATTAGAACTGAAAATACTGTATCCTGCAATATCAAAGAGAACAGTCATTACCTGTGGCATTCTTCCCGTGCTATAGAAATAACACCATGTTACAATGTGTTTTCTTTATTTTCGGAAAGGTAACAGGCAAGAAGTAAACTACACATCCTAACCGGTAATCACATACATGGCCATGCACACCAAACTTCATTACCATCTGGTTGGTGGAATATTTTGCCTTTTGAGATATTCCTATCTTCCTAATCAAAAAGTTCCCCAATGGGCTAAGAACGCTTGGATATTACGCAGAAGAATGCACATTTCACACGTTGAGACTTTGATTTCAATTAACAAATTGCGCGTTATCCACGAGTACATTCTTTTTTACCTTTCCCCAGGAATTCTCCGTGAGTGAAACATTTTTTGAAAAAATTTCACAATTTCTGTGACAACATCAACTACAACTTTGCGTCGAACTTTGCGTAATGAATGGAGTAATCCTTCGTCATACCTACTTTTATGTAATGAGCTCCGCATAAGCGCGTCTGTCTTACGCGCTCATGCGTCACTACCCACCGGCCAGAATTGGGAAGGAATAAGGACAGTGGGAGGCTTTAGGACGCTTCACAGGAGTTGGATTAGCCCGTGTAAAGTAGGCAAACTCGTTTTCTTCGAACAAATTCCACATGAGCTGGTCCGGGAACCGAACCAGGACCTCCTTGTTGAAAGGCGAGCAATTTCGCTTTGAGCCACAAGCTACATTCACTTGGTCCTTGCACACTTCGGAGACGTTACTCGCGTAGGAATGCGCAGTCTAAGCGAGTGGGACGTACATTGACACATATGATGGAAAGAGGTAGACGCACAGGTTCGCCTCTCATATTTAAATATATAGTGGTCCCGAAGCTTCCGTTACAAATAAATGCCCTAAATACAGTTTCCAATTTCAGAGTTCCAGTTGGAATTTTTTTCCGTCGTGAAAATTGGGTTTAAAAGTCACTTTCGAGCGCGAAATGCAAACGGGCTGCAGTTACACTACGTCCGTTGAGGCAGCCATGTACAGGTTCGACACATCTGAACATTTTATACACGAGACCATATCAATCTAATTTATTTTGTTAATGCGCCCGATAATATAAACCGGCATGATCAGTTCATTCACAAAAACCGAATTAAAGCTCAGACGTTTTTGGAAAAACAAAAATTTACTCATCATTCCGGCCTCGCAACGCGAGGTTTCGCATCAACGCGAGGTTTCGCATCAACGCGAGGTTTCGCATCAACGCGAGGTTTCGCATCAACGCGAGGTTTCGCATCAACGCGAGGTTTCGCATCAACGCGAGGTTTCGCATCAACGCGAGGTTTCGCATCAACGCGAGTCCAAAACTTCACGTGAATGAACCGACCAAACCGCTAATCGCGTACCGTCCGTGAACTTTGCCTTGGACTTCCGACGGACATTCAACGTCAGATGGCACGCCTGACGCCAGGCCTTCGGTATCGGTAACAGTTGATGCTCTTCGAACTCAATTGCGTCGTACTGACAGCGTACCCATTCAAGGGCGTCAGTAGATAATTGTGTCACAGTCAATTTATTGATTATGCCACTATAAGCGATAATCAGGCGTCCGCGGGCCGCGTCCGTAAACATGTCAAAAACAGGATGGTCCCTGCGGATCACCGTGGATGACCGTGTTTTGCACACGACTTTTGCACACGGCACGCGCCTCTGCACACGGCACACTCATCACGTGATCCGAGCTCATAAAACCCCAGTGACACTCCCCAGAAGCGCTCTGGCTCTTAGCATTCATAGTACTCAGAGCTCTCGGCTCTCTTGACTTGCTGGACGCTCGTCACTGGCTTGCTGCCTGACAATATCTTGACCTCCAGGGCTCTTATGTGTGTACATGTAAAATAGATTCAATAAACTAGGTTAAGTGTGTTTTTTCACTTGGGTGTCAAGACCTTAGGAGCCTATATCCTGTGGGTTGTAGGAATCCCAATACCTCTCAGCGAGTTGCTCATTACCCCCTTCCTTAGCTGTCAATTAACCAAGCCAAGTGTGGGATATGGTGGAATCACCATGTCACAAAGAAGGACGAGAAAGCAAAATCCGATCTCATCCTCTCTTTTGGTGCAAATCAACCTAAACTGGTGAAAATTTTCAAGTTTCACGAGTATGACGGTTGAAGCTCGAGGAAACATTCTCATCAAAAAGCCCGCTCGAAAAACCGTCGTTACTAAAGAACCAAACCTTAAAGAAAAAGTGACAATGGTGACATACACGAACACCTGCGCGAATTTTTTGATACTAGCGACAAGCCGGCGGAAATGGATGTGACTATAAAAGACCATTTACTCGCGATCATGTTGTATAGCTTGCCACCAAGCTATGAGAATTTCCGACTGGCGATCGACAGTCGCGATACATTGGCAACGCCCGTCAATCTATGGACCAAGGTCACCGAGGAATATGAAGCAAGGAAGAATTCAAAAGGTCGAGTTGGAATCCAGGTGCCATGTACGTCCAGAAAAAGCAACAATCG
>BLKR01008035.1:0-27205 GCA_011170035.1 Teleogryllus occipitalis
ATTTAGTATTCATATCTGAAGTAATTCCCTCTAATTTAGTATTCATATCTGAAGTAATTCCCTCTAATTTAGTATTATTATGCTCAAGTTTTGCGTTCATTTCTGCTAACATTTTAAGAATTAAATTATTAGGGTCCATATTTCCTAACGGTGCAGCCATTATTTCCTTTTCTTGTGGTTCAATCTCAATAATTTCACGCAAGATTTCTCCCTCGGGGTTAGTATTAGTAGACGCCATATCATCTACATTAACATTCTCCATACGCAATTTTTTGCTCCTAGTATCCATTTTGAATTCTAATACAAATTAAAATCTCTCTGTTAAATTATTTTAAAATCACACCAATGAAATGGTCTTGGCTCTTTCTTATAATTAACAATTAATTTCAAATGTCAATCCCTAAATTTCAGATTCCCTTTGGATCACTTTATTATAATTTATAAGACTAATTTTATCCGTGTCACCAATTGTTATAAATTATAACAAATTATGCATCACGTTGGCGCGCCATTTTGAGATATGCAAAATTTTCTCTCTACATTAATTTCTCGCAAAGATCTTAGCGTCCGGCTTGCTGGGTCAATGGGTCACGATATATTATAATCCTTATTACCTTCATAATGGATTATAGGATCCGCAGACTATACAGCGCTGCTGGGAATCTGAAATAGAATGATTCTAATTCCTAGTTCATTGCTGTTTGGATTGACTAAATGAAAGATCACTTTCTTTTCTAAAGAACAAAATTTAACAAAGTTTATTGTTACCTTTTTGCAAACAATATAGTGAATTTAATAAATGATTTTGATGTTAGGCCTTTGATCAAGATATCTTTGAATTTAGAGTTTTATACCGCGGTTAACTTATCTATTCTTCGTTGATGTCCCTCGAAGACTTCTCAGTTGAAATATCTTGCGAGCTTGCCGTAGTCCAAAGTTCCAAGAAATCCTCTTCTGCTCCTATCCAAGATGGTGTCAAACTATCAAAATTATCAGTCCTGATTACGTTCTATGACATAGTCCCGAAATCTATAACTCGATTACCACTCCCGACAAAGTCCCAATTTATGCATCAATATTACTTCCACATGCAATATCTGCAATATCATTTACTGTCCTTAAACTTTCACGATCTGAAAAACCCGACTCTGACTATCTGCATTACACTCGCTCCCTCTCACAACCTACGATCAGTTCAGACACGCGATGCCGGTCAGAATCAAATCTTCCTGCATGATTCACCCCTCGAAGCTTCGTATTAAACTCCCTTCTTTTTTTCATAACATTTGACCGTCCTTCTCTCACCCAGCCAATCCATGCGTTCGTTATATTTTGGTGTAGCTGACCTTTCGATCGTCTAAACTTCTTAATGCATATTCCACCATATAGTCTTCAAATAAATGTTAGTTTATTTTCATGTGACATATCGGTATGTCACTATATATATATATATATATATATATATATATATATATATATATATATATATATGTGTATATATATATATATTTGTCAGTGTGAATGAATAGTATTTTTGTTTTGTTGTTAAGGTGATTTATGATATGTTATTGTATTGTTTATGTGTTTTGTTTTTGTGGGGTAATTTCATGTGTGTCGTCAGTGGGCAGCAACCCCATTCATGTATAAAGTAGTCGAAAACAATAATTCAAAATTTGATTCAGGAAAGAATAAATAATGACGGACATCATTAGGTTCGTCAGCGAATTGACAGAATGTATCCTGATTTTTTTTTGAGTAGTTAGATGCAGACCTATGCCCACGTGCCCACATACTTTGTTTTAGGTCCTGTATAGGGCAGCCACAGCCTCACGCCCATATAAGAAAGTTTAAGAAAATAAAAATAAGAGGTTCTTTGAAAGCAGCTAGCGGACGGGCATAATTAAGGGTGAAAGCTGGGCACAAAGAAATGATGCGATGGTAACTTGGTGAAAGTAAGTAGTAAGAAGTGGTAGTATTTCCGGGCAATCATAGAAGAGGTTAGAGAGAGAGAGAACGTTACAATTTTAGCATTTAAAAACTGTGCTTTAACATTTACATACTCAGAATAGTTTATAGGGTGTAATGTTTACAGCTGCAAATAAAGGCACCTGCTTTTCTTTATCCTTTTATGAAATCTTGGCTCCTCTCTCTTCATCGACCAGCTATAGTCCCCCATCATTGCAGGGTCCCAAAGACCTCGATATCGAGCTTCCATTGTTTTTACATCTTGGTGAAATAGTTCTCCTATTTCGTCTCGAATTTTCTGGAAAGAAATTAAAGTGGAAGTGAAGAAAGTGATGTTTTAAATACATCCGACATCCCGAGGCTTCATATACGACCAGAAGTTCCCGCACAAGAACCTCGTAATTAAAATTTTTATTTTTGACTACAAAACCTTTTACAACTTTAACAAAAGCACGCCACGCATTGAACTATTTGTTGTTTAAACTCTGTTTAAACAAGTCATCATGGATCAGTTTGCGAATATCATTTCCTATGTAAACTCCTTCCTTTAATTTACCATCACTTAGTTTTTGAAAACTCTCTAAGATGCTTAAATCCTTCACCGTCTTTTTCCATTTCTTTAACGAAATTCTTCATGAGGCCGAACGTAATGTGACGAGGTAGAAGCAGCATCTTGCCCGAATCGATCAGAGGCTCGTACTTCAGATTGTTGGTACTGGGCTTAAGTGGCTCTCCGGGGGCCACTTCTTTTGTGAGGAATGTTTTCCTGTAGCTCTCAGTCCCAAAGACACAAAAACAACAGTGCTTTGGTGCAACAACACCTTGCAGACCAAATAATATTACAATTACTTTTAGATCTCCACAAATTTACCCTTTGTATTTGATGAGATTTAAAATGAATGCGAGATCCTTCATTGAAACAGAGTGTGCCATAGGAATAGACGGCTGCTTCTTTTCTTCACGAAGTAAAACTGTTTTCAAACTGCACTTAACTGAATTTATGAAAAGATGCCAATCAGATGAAATATGATGGATTCTTAAGCCATTCATCCGGCCACTGATATCCGTGCATATGCAAAGGGAATCTTCCACTCTGCAACATTCTGAAAAGGGCTCGTTTCCTTTCCTGTACTGAGTGTAAGTAGTTCCGGGAGTCAGTAAATTTCATTCTTTGAGTCTAGCACCCAAGAGTTGAGCTTTCTCTTTAAAAAGTTGTAAGTCGTTCACTAAATTGTTCAATTCATGTTGAAAGATGAAATCAGGCTCATCTTTTAATTGGAAGGAAGTATCTCTCGGATCTTCATCTGCAGATAGAGTTATTGTCCTCATCTGCAGGATTGGACAGTATTTGAAATACGTATTTTAAATACATTTTGTGTTTGGATAACTATATTTTTGAGTTTTAGACATGTATTTTAGAGATGTTTTTAAATTCATAAAATATGTGTATTTAAAATAGGGAATTCTTAAAATACACATGACGATAATGAGGATAGTAATTTCTTGTTTGATTCTGCTAGTGAATGAAACTCATTCAAACAAAAATAGCAGCTCCTTTCAGCTGTTGAATTTGAATTCTCGTCATTTTTAAATTAAAAGTCCAAAACATTACAAATGCTGGACAATTATCCGACAACAAAAATCCGCTTAATCAAAATTAGTTTACGTTCATCCGCGTCAGTTGAACGACCGTTTTCCTTTGCGGGTTTTGCACATTCGCCACATAGGGGTCGCTTTGAAAGGAAATTCCGCTTAATTGAGTTAGACTTATAAGTTATTGTTCAGAAATAAATGAGTATCAATTAGTACTTTATTGTAATTGACAATTAAAATATTAAACTATTAATGCTGGACCCTGGAAAAGGAAAATTGTATAGATCCTGTTGCTATGTATACTAAATTATACAGAAATTCCAGACTTTTATCAAACTGGAAAAGTGCATATCATGCTCAGTTTTAACTGTTTTTTACGTAAAATAAATAAATAAAAAATAAATAAATAAAAAGTGGATACATCCAGTTGCTAAATTTAAAAAAAATTGAAACACGTGGTATAGCCAGAATACATATTTTCTGGGTTCTTGATATCGAAAAACCGACAGACAGCTGAACATCTGTCGGCCCGTCTGTCCGTCTGTGAAGTGTAGTGTAGTGTAATGGGTGTCCGTCTGTGTAGTGGTTAAACCGTTCAGTCGATTTTATCCAAAATTGACATTTCTCAAACGATCTGGATGTCACGGCCCCTTGAATTTTAAATCGATATTTTAATTTGGGAGGTACTGTTCATAAAATCCCTGGCACATTTTCGAAATTTTAAAAAAATGGCTTCATTCTTTTTTATTTTTTTGTTGGATAATGTGAACGACGTTTAAGAGAATGATCCACATCTCATGTTTGTTGAAAGATTTTTCGAAAATTGCAAATATTTAAACGTGAAAATTTTACGTCAAATAAGGCGAGAATGTACGTGCTGTTTCAACACTACTAGTTTTCCATATTCTCAAGTTATGTGCATCGAATTCAACATTATTCACCGTAAAAATTAAACTTTTATTCGTTGTTTTTTTGAGAAACGCGAAAATTGTTAAAGTTATAGATCAAATATACATTTAACTTAATTAATTAATAATTAAGTTATAGATTAAAATATTAATCCAACATTTCTTTAATGGCGGGAAAATAGAATTGGAGTTATTAATTTAGAAACCATATCCCAACAGATCTCATTGAAACGCTATGAAAATGTAGTGAGAAACGATTGTAAGGTTGTTTGCTACACCAGATGATAAAGGAGCTACCGTCAACATCACGTGAATACCGTTTCAGTATATGGTTTCATTTATCCTGTCATTCATAAATATTTATTTTAATTGGCTATTTAAGGTCGCATCAACATCTTAGGTCATTAGGGACCACTATTGATGTTAACGGTATGGTAACTATGAGGATGAAGCGATATGGTGATGATAAGGGGTGAAAGGACGAACACAAATACAACCATGTCCGAGGTGGGACTCGAACCCGCGACCCTTCGTTCCGAGATCACTACGACACTACTGCCTTAGCGATCTCGCCCACCGGGCCGACATTCATAAATTTTGTTTTTCTCATTTTAGAATTACATTTATTATGATAGGCTTTTAGTTACTTATTCGCAATCACACCGTCTAGATCACAAGAAATACAAAATCATTAAAATTATATCAATGGTTATCAGCAGAGTTATAAAAGATTAGTTGTTTTCGTCTAATCAATTGTGAGAAAGCAATGAAAATAAACATAGTCAGTGATATATTTTTCGTTTTACTTTTAGGCAAATGGAATAATTAAAAAATTACATCGATGACTCCCATTTAGCAAACGCCGCTATCTTAAATTACAGCGACAACACCTTGCGTGGAGGCATTCTTCGTGACGAAACTGCCTAGGATACTTTTATTACTCAGGGACTGCGCCCAAAAGGAAATTGAAATGACAATGACCGCCGCCATAAAGGAGGCAAACCTCTTGTCGAGATGTAGTTTCAAAGTCAGCGTTTCTCCGCCCAGCGTCATTAAGGAGTTTTAGAAGCAGATCGAGACAAAAATGAGGGCGCGAGGCCGGGGGAGGGAAGGACGAGGAAGCGTCACAGACTTTCCGTCCTACCGCGTCACCCGCAAAGAAAAGAACGGCAGGGAAAAACCGGACATTAATTGATGAGGGCGTCTAAACTTTTAATGAGACTCGCGGCGAAACCGCTAGGTAGCGCAGGGGTCGGCGGCGGGGCTTCTCTCTTCTGCTGCTCGCGCTCCACGCGAAGCGGCTCCTGCGCATTGTGAGATGTTCATTTTTATCCCCGCGATTCGAGAGGTGATGCCGAATGGCAGACCGGGAGCGGTAGCTCAGGGCATCAACTGATGTGTCTGCAGCGCCTCTGACCGGGAGGTCCTAGGTTCCCACTCCCCACGGCGGCAGGATTTTCGACACTAGCTTTTCAGCTAGGTCGAATGCAGTCGCTGTCTGGAGGGGAATTCTAGTGGCCGGCTGCTCTCATCCGTAGTTTTGCGTGGTTTCTCCGATCAGCACCAGACGAATGCCGGAGCAGTACCCTACGAAACGGGCCACGGACCGTGATGGCGGTGATCTTACCACGCTGGATGGCGAGATCCGGCGCCGACCTACCTTCGACTAGTGGGGTTATCCCCTAACCAGGACTCGACCACCAGCGGGGCACCAACCCAGCCGGGACAAGCTCTGAGCTCCCGACTGGTCTCCCGGAATATGTGGTAGTGTAGTATATGTTAGTGTGTGTGTGTGTAAGTGGAGAGGATAGGACAAGGAAGAGGAAGAAAGATCGCATGTGTTCCGTGGCCCGTTTCGTAGAGTACTGCTCCGCAATTTGCCTGGTGTTGATAGGAAAAACCACAGAAAACTACCGATCAGAGCAGCCGGCCGCTAGAATTCCCCTCCAGACAGCGACTGAATTTGAACTAGTTGAAAATCTAGTGTCGAAAATCCTGCCGCAGTGGGGAGTGGGAATGTAGGTCAGAGGCGCTTAAATTACATCAGTTGATGCACTGAGCTACCGCTCCCGGTTCGTTACTTCATGAGAGTAAATAATTCACTGATAAATACAAATTTACTGAGATTTGTGAGTATGACGAACGCCGGCCAACAAACAAGACGTCATTTTGTAACAAAGACTGGCGTATGGCGTTTGTCTCACAATATTTTGTTAAATTCACGCAATACGCCCACAATTGTGTGCCTCGTGAGCAAATACAAAAGGGAAGTGCTGAGTCTGCGATGAATTTGCTGCCCCGCAGCAGAGAAACTCGAGGCGCAGTGCGTCGGGGAAATTCGCCTGACTGACCCCTTGACTACTCCGCCTGCGACTAAGAATGGAAATAAGCTGAGCCTCTTTCGGGAACTGGATACATTCACACTCACGCCGGCGGCGGTGCTCTCCAACACGAATCGCGTCTTACGCTGGCAACTCCGCCCTCCCAGCACCAGCCCCTCACACCCACACCGCCTACCCCATGCAGCATCCGCCCTCGCCTCCGCGCCACCCACGCCGCCTGCTCCGTCGCCCCACCGCCCGTGCGTCCCCACGGATGTCCCCGACACCGCCCCCTCCACCTCCCTCACATCCCGCGCAGCTCCGGTCGCTTCTCCCTCCTCCACATCATCCGACGTTTCCGTCCACCCACCTCCTCCGCGGAACGTACACATCCACGACACCACTCCGGCATTCTCCCCCACCGCCACCATTGCGCCTGAGCTGCCCCGCCCCCCACCCCAGCCCCGCACCGCTAAGCCTCGACTCCGCCTCCGTCGCACGGAATATAAAAGCGCGTCTCTTTATTTTCTTTTTCCGACACTCTGCCGCTATCATCGCCTTCAAATCCGGTATCGGCCCATATTCTGAAAGGGCCTTCGACTTTCCCCCAAAAATCCGAGAAGCTTTTCTCGCCCTCCGCGGAGCGTCCTCCCGCCCGCCCTGCTGGCCCTGCCGGCCGGTCGGCCGCGCCGCCGCCGCCGCCGCCGCCGCCCACAGTGACCGGAAATGCGATTGTGGGAGGACACACGCGCTGAATGCCAGTTGGAAGCGCGCGATATGCCTCGCGCGGAAGCGATGTTCTTCGCTCTCTGAGGCCTCCGGAGATCGAAGCGTTTCTTGGGGACGAGGTGGTGCTCAAACACTCGCTCACGAGGGGCCAACACGTAGCTTTTTGTTTCTTTCTTTGTTTTTTCCTATTGTTGTTGCATAAAGAAAATGTTGAGCTCGATGACTTATTCTTCAAAATATGTTATGTTCACTTGTATGATTGATGGCGACGTACACGAAGCTGAAATTTGCACTGAAAAAGAAGAAAGACAATTACAGTGTTTAGAGGAATATTTAACGAAGAACCCAATGTGTGGTATGATCATAAGTATGAGGCCAACAGCACGCAAATCATGATAAAACATAATAAATAAAACATGTGGAAAATAGGGACGTATGTTTTCATACAATCGCGGCAGGTTGCTACCGAATGAAAAAATCCATTTCCTCTCGTTGATTGCCGATGTACCTACCTTATTTATTTTAATATGCTTCCCATTCAATGTCCATCGAGTATAAGCTCGCCAAGGGCGATGTCTGACTTCGTTGGAATTTTGTAAAGCAACCGCTTTTCTCCTCTTCTATTAATGATTAAATTCATTTAACCAATGCTTTAACCGAATAGATAATGAATTATTATTTCTCGAATAGCATTTATTTTTTTTGAGCAGCGATGCGTGGAAAACTTTCCGCTCTCCCATTCCCAGCAAGTCTGCAAACGAAGCTTTCGGTTGAGTTTCCGAATTCTGTCTTCGTGCGCATGAATCTTGTAGGCTTCGGGAGGTGCAGCCGCTTATGACCAACGCATATAGAGTGGGTAGGCCAACGTGGTTCTAGCTAGTGCGAGATCAGCGTGAATGAAGCAAGTCGCTTTGCTGCAATCGACATCTATTCTATTGCTAAAAAATTACCAAAATTACTGATTGGAAAATGAATTATTTCATAAAATTTGTGTGAAATTCCATGCAAATACTTCCTTAATTAATACAGCTGGTATCGCCTGAACTTATCTTTTAAGTCCTTAATTTCACCGTAAAAAGGAACCTTCCTGTTAATATTTTCTTCTTCTTCTTCTTCTTCTTCTTCTTCTTCTTCTTCTTCAATATCAAGGATTAGTCCTTTAGGCCTGTTCCGTCCTCTTCAACGTTGATATCATTAATCCAACGAGTCTTTGGTCTTCCAACTCTTCTTCTGCCAGTCGGTGCATAATTTATTATTTGTTTAGGGAGTTTGGCTTCGTTCATATAATATGGGCATACCATCTTTGTTTTTGTTTTGACGACTCTTTCTAAGAGGTTAAACATATTTAATTCATATCTTATATCCACATTTTTCTTATGATCTAATAAATAATAGTTAGCAACACTTCGTAAGAACTTCATTTCGTTAGTTTTAATTTTCCTTCTTGATCTATTTAACATCCAATTTTAATTACGTTTTATTTACTTAAATACGCCACAGTATATCCAATTTATTACGAATTTTATTGCGTCCAAGCGTGAGTCTGATGGATTGTAACTCGGGCCTACATCACTCCACTGGTCGTGGCTGAAGCCCGCGAGGCGCGGATTGGTCGCGAGGTGGCGCCTCGGCCGCGTCCCGAGGGAAGGAGCAAAAGGCGGGGGGCGGGGCGGGGGGGGGGCAGCGCCAGATGCGCGGGTGCAGCGAGACGGAAATGCCGGATCCCGTGGGAGGCCGTGCTCGGCCGACCCTCCCCCGCCCCCGCGCTCGCCCATTGTGTGGGCGGACATAACCGCCCCGGACCGCCGCGTGGACGTGGCGAGACAGTTCACAAGATTGTTACGTCAGCCTCGCTGCCGACAACGGGCATTGTAGCACCTTCTTTCCACGCGTAGTTCAATTGAAGGGATACTTTTAATTGCACACGTCCACATTTATTATTATTATTATTATTATTATTATTATTATTATTATTATTATTATTTTCTCCCCCATACTTAACATACAGTTTTTGAATAAATAAATAAATAATTAAATAAAAATATTAGAATCTCTCCCAAAATTATCAATCATCTCCTCAAAGTGGAAGTCAAAACGTGCCTGCTTTTTCACCTAACAAAGGATTTATGGTCGTTCCTAGCAAAAACGAAGTATTACATATCTTGTACTGTACTTGTATTACAATACTAATCGCGCACTTCAAACGGGTTCAAACCCGCGGATTCAAACCCGATCGAAGCCGTGGGGCTTTAAGGTTGAAAAAGGCGCGGGTTTTTAAGGGCGGAGGGGAAGTAAAGCCGGCTTTCCCATGGTAGTAGATCGACTGCCTTTGAAAGATCCTCAAGCCCAAATGAAGCCTCTGAGCTAAATTCAAATTGCCTGTGTCGTCGCCCAAGTAATATCTTCTTTCTCCCCTAGTAGGAGAAAGGAGCGTAACGAAATTTGCGTGGTCACACGGAAGAGATTCACTTTTTCTTGATACTCCCCAGCGAGGGGTGCGGGAAGAGGCGGGTCCTGCCTACGTCACGGCAGTGTAATGCTGTCAACTTCATCGACAGAAAACCCTGCGTAATAGCGCGTCTTGGATCACATAACAATGAGGAACAAAGCACGAATTTTTAAAATTGAGAAGACATAATTATTAGTTATAGAAATTATTGAGTTAACACGAAGGAACATCGTACGCACAGTTCGTTAGAAAGAGAAAGCGAAAACTGAGACGTCCGAATTGTGAAAGACTGTGTGGGCTGCACTGCAAACTGAGCCGTGACGTTCCAGTAGAGCTCGTAATTTCTACCGGGCCGTGCTGTGCCGGGCTGAGCCAGAACTAGGGGGCTCGAGG
Source organism: Teleogryllus occipitalis (assembly GCA_011170035.1). Taxonomy (NCBI): domain Eukaryota; kingdom Metazoa; phylum Arthropoda; class Insecta; order Orthoptera; family Gryllidae; genus Teleogryllus; species Teleogryllus occipitalis. The sequence goes on from BLKR01008035.1 coordinate 10,359, forward strand.
AAACGTGAGCACATAGTACTTGTACTGTACTGTACTGTCTATTTTCTGCGAGGGCATCTTCACGCAAATATTTCATGCTTTATAATGTCCATTTTATTTCATGCTACTTCTGAGGCTCTCTGCGCCTGATACAGCAAGCAGAGACACAGAACGCAGGGGCAGGATGCAAAATCGCGCGCCTGACTCAACCGTCATCGTCACCGCATGCCCGGCGCGCAATTAACCGTTATTTCTCAACAGTTAACGTTTCGTAACTATTACGTAAAATCACAGTTATTTCGTTTATCCTCTTATTGACTGTTATCGATTGAAATGCATAGAACTACTACCTACTGGGCCTAATCCGAACTACTATGAACTTTTGTGGCAACCATTTTGTATGATAATAGTTTCACTGCAGATAATCAATCATGATTTGCGACTGTTCAAATTATATATTCATTAATACATAATTCGTCATTATTACACACCATGTGCTACAATATTTTCATATTTTATTGGATACACTACAGTAAGAAATTTGTTCTTTAAATTAAGTCCGTCCAATATGTTTGTTAACTTATTTCTGTCCCAGGTCTGATAAAATAAAATGAGGTACACTCAAATAACTCGCATTATAATACTTGAAATTCGACAGTCATTACCATTTTAGCTGTAGGTAAGCAAAAACACAGTTTCTCATTGTTTTTGGCACTCGTCGCTTCACTATGCACAAGTTCAACATTTGAAAGAATACAAGCAACTTGAACCCGAATAACTTTTATTTTAGTAATTTTTTATACGCATTTACTACACATTATATAAATGACTATTCATCCTTCGCAGTTCATCCAGTCTCGTTCATATCAGCTGCTACTCTGTCCAAACATGTTTGGGAAAGTAGTGCAAGCAAGCGCCGTAAGTTAGATTCACAAGCTTTAGGGTGCTACCAAATTTATTCGTGTTGCGTGGTTTAACACTTGGCAGTCGCCACAACTGATTTAACTCTTTGCAGTCGGCCATATTAGGTTGCTGGTCATGAACCTGTTATTTTTCAACTGCTATTAATAACAGCTATTACGAGTCAACTGTTATTGTGATAGCAATTATCGAAGAAAAGCTGATAAGCCCATCTCTAGTGTGTTGCCCCGCCCATCGCAGAATTCCCGCTCGCCCACACTGTGTAGCGCCGTGTGCAGAATCGTTGTAGAATGATCATCGCTCAAACACAAATTCCCATTCTCTACCTTTCAAAGCCTCAACGTGCTGCGAGGATTACTAAATCCAGAATAAGCACGTTCTCCACAATGACTAGAAATAAACGTCCAATTGTTAAGCAGTTGTTAGTCCTATTGTTAGGCAAAGGTGGCCATAATATAAAATATCACACGGACGGCGCCCCAATACAAATATAGTACCAAAATCAGTTTATGAATACACACACTTTTGTCTTTTGTTAATTGGGTTTGTAGAATGTACAAATCAAGTACAACGTCTTTGCATTTTGTAGTTTGTAATCTGGAGTTTGAACAACGAAGGGTTTTTTTCTTATAGCACAATGACGCACCGGTAAAATGTTTTCCCGCAAAAATGAAAATTTCCGCATTGTTGTATTTTAAGTTAACTATTTACTGTTGAAAACTTCACGACAAGGGCCCCTTCACACGTAGATCTAAGCGCCGCTTGTGAGAAGGGCAGAGCCCTTCCCATGCAGCCACCGCCGCAAGCCTCTGCGCTTGGAAAACGGACGGTTCCGACGTCCGCTGCGTCGGTCGGTTCGTTGGTTGGTTAGTGATTCCGGGTGCGTCAACAGCCAAGGTCATTAGTACCGTAAGTGTAGTGTATGTTTCCCTTCTGGAGATGGTGTCCTTCTCCCGCTGGATGGCGAGATCCGACGCCGACCTATCGTCGGCTAGCGGGGTTTCCCACTCACCAGGACTCTCCCACCAGCGGGGCACCGCCCCAGCCGGGACAAGCTCTAACCTCCCGACCGGTCTCCCGGAATATGTGTAGTACATGTAAGTGTAAGTGTGTGTGTTAGGGGAGAGGATAGGACAAGGAAGAGGAAGGAAAGATTGCGCGCGGTCCATGTTCACGGAAAAATGGGAAATGGGAAAATTCAATGGGAAAATTTAAGTTTTTATAATTATATTTAGAGAGATTCATCCATTCGTTATTACTTTTCTTTCAAACGTCGGGCATTTTGAAATATACTGCGACATCTGACACCTGCATCAAATTAGCAAGAATTTGTTGAAAAATTATCAATGAGCGATTAATATGTCCAAGTATTTAAACCTCTAAATTCCATGCATTATCCTAAAGAAACATAAAATTGGCGTAATGCATGTATTTCTTAAAAATAGATTAAACACCGAAACATGCAAACAAGCACGGAAAATGAACACTTTTTTAAGGGGAGAAGGACACGAGCAAATCGGGGAAAATTTGATTTTTCATAATTTGGGCCATTTTAATCTCTTTCTTCGCCTGTATATACGAATATATAGTGTATGCATGTTAGTCCCTAAACAAGTATTTAAGGGAACTATGCATTAGTCAGAGCATTTAAGGAGTGGGAGTTCAACCAGAGTACTACCTTGTACCAACCCCGAGTAAAACTCTTGGAGGAATAGGGAAAAATATGATTTTTTAGATGTTTGCAAAGTTCGAGATATTGTTTGCTGGCTACACTGTTGGCTGTATGGCTGCACTGTTGGCGTCTATCGTGTTTCCTTTGTTTATTCTAAGTAAATATTGTTGTGAAGAAGAATAGAAGTAATTGCATTGTTGTACATGGCTGTCTCAGTGGGAAGACCTCCATTTAAGCCAATGCTTTACTAGAAGTGCTCGGACGCCGATTCGGACCGCGCGATTCGGCAACACGTGGGAAGACCTCCACACCATGGCAATTATAGAAAACTTTTGTCATGTTAGCAGAGAAAACATAGCAACAGATGCTGAAGCCGTAATTAAAATATTAAATGATTTGGAAGAAAGTGAAGTACTGGATAAAAGTATAGATAAGTGAAACGGGCTCGAGTTTATTTTGCAACCTGCCGCCGATTCAGTTGTGAGCGATGGAGATGACGCAGGTAGTGATTTAAAGGATTTTGTAACTAAGGGAGGGGCGTACTTCGCGTGTGGAGATTCGGAGAATTTTAACAAATCCCGTGGTTCTAGTAAGTCCAGTTTTAGTAATCCTTTATCGCTTCTAATAATTTTATAATTTTGTTATGCCAATACAAAAGCGTGTGCAACTGGTTTATAATGTAGTTTTATTGCGTTGGTGCGGATTTACGTACATGCACAACACATACTTTTGAAACAACAACAACAACAACAAACTACTAGTTGTAGAGTATACTATTATATCTAACAAAACATTAATTAAAAAATCATATTTAAGTATTATTATGAATGATATATCTCTTGTAAACATATCATAACTCTAACTTGAATAGATTTTGAGAATTTTACTGAAATATTTAACACTGCCAGAACAGGGCGTTCTCTATCCCTGACTTTAAAAATATAATAATTTGAAAAATTAAAAACGGAACGATAAAAATTAACCCTTAACTACTCTGGTGAAATTTACTTGCACCTAAGCTATGGCGGGATCCTCAGGTGCCCCTGAAAGTATATTACTATTTATCTCAATGAAAGTTGTTTTTTTTTCAAATTTTGTTCTTTGGATACGTTTACAGTGTTTATAATAAGAAGAAAAACGTAGATTACCAGCAATTTTTACCCACTGAATTTCTGTAATCTGGGCATAAATGTTTACAGCACGTTTCCCAAACTATATTTGTCTTTCTGTCCGCATTTATCCCACACATGTAGCTTCTTGCTTTTCTGGTCAATTCTGACTCAAAGAATGTTGAAGGTTAATACAGTTGCTTTGTGATTTTACTGTAATACAAATCGTAAAGTCTAAATATACACAAAACATAAATCGAGGGAATGAGAACGAACTCACGTTAACACTACGGTAGGGTATTCTGAGACCTTTTCTCCTCTAATTCCAAAAATAAACCTCAAATCACTTCGCACAACCAGTCAAAACAAATAACACAATGCCACTGAAGAATACTGGCAACAATAGAGTTATCTAGTAATTGGTTTCCGAATTATAGTGACAGATCCTTCGGCTGGGGGACACTAGGACCCCACCAGAGTAGTAAAGGGTTAAAAAAGCGTTGAAATAACAACAACCAACAACCAACGGCGGCGTGGGGCTCGTTGGCCGCCACCGTCGTGTGTGTGTGGGTGGGGAGGGGGAGGGGGCAGGGCCGTCCCGGCCATCCGTCTCGGCGCTGAGTCCACAGCGCCGGGCGCCGGCGGCAGGGTCAACATTTGGGCAGCGCCAAGGAACTGCGCGCGGCGACAGCGCGAGTTATGGCACGCAGGTGGATCAACTCCTGCGGCGCCGCGGGGGTTACGAGCGACTCGCAATAGCCCGCGAATGGGAGCGGCCACGCGAGATACGTGCGTTCCATGAGACGCCGACAGGAAGAGAGAAACCGGGAGCGGGAGGTCAGTGCATCAACTCATGTCACTGCCGCGTCTCTGACCGGGAGGTCCTAGGTTACACTCCCCACTGCGGCAGGATTTTCGACACTAGCTTTCCAGCTAGGTCGAATTCAGTCGCTGTCTGAAGGAAAATTCTAGCGGCCGGCTGCTCTGATCGGGAGTTTTCCGTGGTTTATCCGATCAACACCAGGCGAATGCCGGAGCAGTACCCTACCAAACGGGCCACGGACCGCGCGCGATCTGTCCTTCTCCTTCCTTGTCCTATCCTCTCCCCTTACACACACACACTTACACTAACATGCACTACCACATATTCCGGGAGATTGGTCGAGCTTAGAGCTTGTCCCGGCTGGGGCGGTGCCCCGTTGGTGGGAGAGTCCTGGTTAGGGGGAAACCCCGCTAGCCGACGGTAGGTCAACGCCGGATCTCGCCATCCAGCGGGGGAAGATCACAGTCATCTCCCGAGAAAAAACACGCACTACACTAGCGGGACTAATGACCAAAGCAGTTGAAGCGCCCGGAAACACGAAAAAAATCAATCAATCAAACCAACAGGAAGAGGAATAGCTCTATGAAAACTGCAGCGGCAAAAAAGAGAACTTCAATAAACAGTTGCCGAAACCAATGCACTTCTAGCTACGCTTCTCTGTTCACTGTTTGATTTGCCATGGTCTCCAATAACCTTAAATCAGTTAACTTTAATAAGCCAATATTGGTCTGCTCCAAAAAATGCTGTTGCACACTCCTGCTAATCACTAATCATCGAATGTTTAGGCACTAAAAACCGACTTTTAGGTGCCAAAGAAGACATTGAAAATGTCAAGAACAGGAAGAAAAAGGCATTGCTTTAAGTTACATATACAATAAAATGAAAAATTGTTTGTAATTTTTGTCTATAATATTTTGTAAACTGAAATGCACAAAACAAGTAGGACACTTTATTGTAAAACTAAATTACATATTTACAACCCTTCTACATTTTATTTGTCAATAGTTTGCGTTGAAATACATTACTAGTAACTTTTTAAGGATCACAATTTCAATTTTCCGACGAATAGGAGACAAACGCAGCTTGAATGCGGAGAAGGATCTCAACATCAACTGATGTGACTGGCATATATTTTAGAAGTGAAACATTAGCAACACTAAAACTTTCTGGCAATTTACATTTATTTCCACTCAACATTTCGGTGCCCTGCGCATATTATTAATCGACCATGTTCTCAGAACATGGCCGGCGTTTATGAATTAGGTAAATAGAAGAAAATCTGATGGTTTACTTTTCGGAATTCTCTCGTATTTTAAAACACATACACGTGAAGGTTTCGTAATTAATGGTCACGTTGTACCACGGTCCATTTGCTAGTATTTTAGCGTTGTACTCTGGTATAAAAATAATACATAAAAGGCAAAAAAATCCAATAATTCTCAAAAAGGTTATTTATACAAAAAAAGACATTTATGCTAAGAAAAGCAAAAATCAGCATTATACAACTTCGTAATATGACATCATTTGTCATGAATCGCACACATATATTATCTGCCTTTAAGTAAGTTCACAAGAGTAAAAAAGGCATTTTCCTAAACATCCAATGTCTACTAATCACCTTTAAACAACAAGAGAATCCTCCCTGAATTTCTTCACTAGTGGCACGCCATGGCTTCCTGCCTAAACTCCGAACAGGAATTATCACAAAGACCTTTTGTATCTCGTACATCAGTGCTGCATCACCAGTGGGGCTACATAACGGCACAGACTTTCTCCCACTAGTTTGTTTTCTCATTTCTTCTTTTTTTGGCTAGTTTCCGATTTCCCCTCACCCTCTTCCTAGCTGCCCAAAGTACTCTACCTCCGCGCGAAATACAGTTTTTGCCCATTTGACAAATTGTTCGATCCCCTAATGGTAGAACTGAAACATGACTAACAATTTCATAGCAGAGTAAAACCTTGTTCTAACGACAATTTTAAGTGAAAATGAGGAGCTATTTTTGATAAAATGTCGTTTAAGCGTTTCTGTAAATGCGAAATTTAATGCGTCTTTTTACTGAAAACTTTTAAGATTTGAAAAAACTTTCTTGGAAATTATCTGAAGCACTTTGACACAAATGCAGTAATGTATGCAAATTGCTGGTAATAAAAATATTAACTGCATGATAGATATTTAAAAAACTATATATGCCTATTTCTTTAAAAAACATAATAAAATACGAGAGTTACATGTATGTTATGTTATTCTGTTTAGTTAGCAATATCCTTTCAAATAATTAGAGAAAAAATTGGAGACCTTTTTGAGAAAATAGCGTTTGAGCGTGAAAACTTTTATAAAATATCATTTAAAGCACATGTACTTCTTATTGGTGGATTAGTAATTCCGGGTGCGTCAACAGCGTAGGTCATTAGTCTCGTAAGTGTAGTGTGTGTTTTTTCTCGGGGTTCATTGATTGAGTTTAAAGGCGCTTCAACGGCTAAGGTCATTTGCGCCCGTGTCAAATTATTTTAAGACCAGTGCCCAATATTGCAGTGCCAAGCTAACAAAGGAAAATTAAAATCTTTAAATAGAAAGCAAAGTAAAACTGAAAAGGAACGCATCCTTATAAAAGGGTTTGGCAAAAAATTGCCAGATAGTTTTTTTTTGTTTAAAATCTCGGGCTAAAAGCCAATAATTGGCATTATCATGTTCTCTCAGATAAGGCTGTACAAGCCAGTCTCTCTCAAAAAGCCAAAAAGCTTGCAGAGACGGCTATCTCTTATCTTAACACAGTGCAAGAGAACATGCTCACGGCAAGATATATTTTGCAGTATTCGCATGTAGGCGGTGGGTCCCCGTGGAGGAGATAACCGTGGGAGAAATGGCAGTGACCGATTCGGAGGCGTGTTAAAATGATCTCTCGCCGAGCATCACGAGATGAGGAAGACCAAGGATTTATGGAACCCTTGATTCCCGTGAGCTTAAAATCTGAGTTATGCCACTCTGTTTGCCATTCACTGTGTGTAGAGCGTTTGATATAGAACTTAGTGTCTTCCGTGGGGACTGTAAAGATGTCTAACTCTCCTTTCTTCGTGACAGACTTTGCTGCCTGGCCAGCAATTTCATTACCTTTTTCTCGGGAGATGGCGATAATTTTCTCCCCCTAGATGGCGAGATCCGGCACCGACCTACCGTCGCCTGGTGTTGATTGGAGAAACCACGGAATACTTCCGACCAGAGCAGCCGGCCGCTAGAATTCTCGTCCGGACAGCGACTGAATTCGACCTAGCTAAAAAGCTAATGTCGAAAATCCTGCCGCCGTCGGGACTCGCGCCTAGTACCTCCGGGTCAGAGGCACTGCAGTGATATCAGTTGATGCGCTGAGCCACTGCTCCCGGTATGTACTTACAAATACAATAATGTATATCAATGGTAGCTAGTGTACATATTAACGAGATGTAGCACTACCTATAACCAAAGCTTAAAAAAAGATTGAGCTGTTAGGGGAGAGTTCTGATTTTTGATTTTTTTTTCAAGTTTGGACACACTGGGTCTTTAACTTGTAACCCATGTCTGGGAACAGTCCTCTTGTTTGGCAATTTGACAACGGGTGAAATACATTGGGCATCACTTTTACTTTTATCAACCCCCGGACGCATACCTTCAGTTTTCAGGCTGGGAGAATGAGACTAATTTTAGTTGGAAGAAAGATTTTTTCCTTGTTATTCTTGAACTTGGTGCCCTCACTATGTACACTGAAAAAAGTTAATTCCTCTTTCTTGGCAAATGGTGGCCTCTTTCAGCATTTACTCTGAGGTAAGTTCAAGGAAATAATATTTTATAATTTGCAATTCAATATTTTTAAGAATTATTGACTTATTTCTTTTTTATCTTTAAATAATATTTTTATTAATTTTATTAATAATGTCTTGTTTGTTTAATTTGCATGTTCCATAATAATAAAAATATATTATAATTTTATTGTTATTATTATATTGTTACAAATAATGAAGAGTATGGCGGTAATGTTTACGAGGTTTCACTTTTATTTCTCTCTGAGCCGGCTTTCATTAAATAATAATTATTGCTACGTTGCTGCTACTAAATCGAAAAATCAGTCGTAACTTCTTTCCATATCTTCAATGTATTTATAAGCACCGCCACAGAATGGCCTAAAGAGACCTTTCTGTTTCTCATGGTTGTGCCCACCTCACCCAACCGGCGCAGCGCGGAAAGATTCCAGCGTAAGGACCGCGAACCTGCCCGCCTAAACTCTTGAATGTGAAAAACACAGAAACTGGAAAGGTGCTGCAGCAATGACCTGACGCTCTCCTCCTCCTCCCTATAATTCATGCTAGCCACGGTTGTCTTGGAGACAAATACCCATGGTTCCCAAATTTCCAAAACATGAACAGGTACTCCCAATCAGAAGAACAATTCTCCATATATTTCAGATACTCCAATGCTCCGGATACTTGAGTCCAAGAACAGATACTCCCAGGGTTACAAGTTACAACTAAAAACCTGTATTTCACTCAATATTCCCCCAAAACTACCAAATTGTTCAAAAATATGTGCATGATCTTAATGAAAGAACTCATTATGGAGAACGAGTTTCACTTGAAGGAAAAAATCTCTATCTTCAATTTTGCAGTTGTAGGAAGAATCCGAGCCGACCTGGATAGCCGAGGTGGCTAAGAGCGAGTACCGACTCAGCGCTTCGGTTCGAAGGGTCGCGGGTTGGAGTCCCGTCTTAGGCATGGCTGTTTGTCCCTTGACTTTGTGTGTGTTGTCGCGGAGGGCCTCGCGTTCTGCTAACTCCAGATCAGAGGAGCCCGCAAGAGAGTTTGTCTAGTGTATGGTCGAATATGCGTCCCTTCGGGACGTAAAGGGCAACCGGCTGTCGGCTGGATAAAAGCCCTAGGAAAAGAAAGGAAGACGTCGAAAAAATTCCAAACATTTGCAGTTTTCAAAAATACAGAGATAATAGTGAAAATCGGCCTTTAAAGAAAAAATTGCATCCATTTTTGAGAAATTTTTGAAAATGTCCCAGGACGTTCACGTAAAATACTCGTCAAAATTAATGAATGTTATTCAAAATCGCAGCGCGTTGAGTGAGGCCAGATGGCCGGGGTTTATTGGAAAAAATCTATGCATTATTTAGGCGCTAATATTGTGCACAGATGACAGACAGACCGACATTTCGAAAAATAAAACAATTTCCATTCCATATGGAATTATACATATATTTTAGTCCGTCATGACGAGCGCAAAATGACGAATCCAATGATATACATATTGTCATATGTTACTTAAGCATTATCTTGAGAAACTTTGATTTCTTGCGACTCGTATTTAACGGATATTAAGCGCCACGAGCTTGTGCTAACAGAGAGATGACATGACCTTGGTTTGTGAACTGTTACATTTAAAATATACGTTAAACACGACTCACAAAAAATAAAAATTATTCAAAAAATGCTTATCTAACAGATGACACTATGCATATTATTAGATTCGACTTTTTACGCTCATCATGATAGACTAAAAATATGTGTAAAGTTCCATTTGAAAAAAAAAACAACCTCAATAACTTTTAAAATACAAGTGATAGAATCGAAAGAAATATATGGATCAATTAGCCTCATTCCCTCACGAACTCTCGTGAAAACTGCATTGCAACAACTTCAATCATTCAAAAATTAGAGGTGCTAAAGTTACGAGACTCACACTTCCCAAAGTTTCCGTGCTGGATTCGTTACGAAGGCTATGTAATATGAGTTTTTTCAGCTGAAAAGTCGCCGTTTCTTCGCACACCATTACATAGTTTTTTTCTCGAAGATAGGAGCATTGTGTCTAGTGGTGTGTTTGGTGACAGATGGCAGTGTGAGAGCGGTAGAGGAAGAACTGACCCTGGGTATTACCACACAGCCGGGCCCAAACAGGGCCTGTGTAAAAGAATGAGATTTTGGAGAGTCGGACGATTCGATAAACGAATAACCGCTGATGAGGTTAGGCTGCGCCAGCCGTTCCTTGAACTAAAGTGAGTGGCCAACTGATTTTTTTTGATAGAAACTACGTTGAGAAAAATTCAAGTGAATAACAGGAACGTTTTTGGGACATGTTAGGAAAAGAGAGATTACTGCAAACTCAATATAGTCATTCCTCTTTAACAAAACAGAATAACCTTTATTGTTAATGACTATTACATAGGAAGGAAGTCAAGTAGTACAATCGAAATTGTTTTTGTTTTTTTCTTTATTTCTGATTTATGTGTGTCTATTTTGCGTCATACAGAAAGTAATGGTTAAAGGCATTTTGTACAGGTCTGGAAGTGTGGTTTACAGGTTACAGGTTTACAGGTTTATGTGATCATGTATACAACCATGTAATCTGTAATACGTGCCATTTTTTGTTTTGAATTATATTTAGTATTAAAAGATTAGACATGAGTTTTAATGATGTGCTTTTTATTAAAATTTCGGCCAAGGAGCCGTGGACTCATGAAATTTTCCTCCTTAGGGTCCCCTACTTAGTTTTTCATACGTTCCAGATAACATACGATTCCACGAACACAGAAGCGTTAAGTCGATATAAGCATATAGCATTAGAAATACCTTGTTATCAGTTCTGTACATTTAAATTATCAGCAAAGATAACATACTCTTTTACTTCGTGAGGTGCAGGAGTGATGGTTCATAAAGCTTAAGATTCTACGTTTCATTACTTTTCCTTGCCTATTTCTGTAATAATTGCTTGGTGTGCAAATATATGTTGCTAATTACATTTTAGGAGTTACATATAGACTTGTACGAGGGGTCAGCATTCGCTCAGCTTGTTTTAAGAAGGAACACGAAGATTGACGAGAGACATTACTAGAAGCTGATTGATAGTGAATTGAGAGTGCTGCCGCCACTGACGAGAGAAGGGAAATTGCTCTCAAACGATTCAACAATAAAGACTGTAGGGTTTGGAAAAATATTGGTCAGAACCATACACAATAATAAACATTTGTAGAATTCTAATTATCTTGAATGAAAAATTAACCTGCGCGGAACGCAAAAAATGAGGTCCAGAAAAAATCTAGGATTTTTTCACATCGGTTCTGTATGCATTTTAGGATGCTCAGATAGAATTTCAGGTATGTCACGTCGAGAAATATTGACTTCATTAACTACATATCAAAAACAGATTTCAACTTTTAGATTACATCTCGAGGACTTTGCGATTGATCAAAATGGTCTTCGTGTACAAAACTAGATAGATATGATTCTACCAGAGTTATGCTTAGTTAAAATATTAACTTTAATCTTTAACAATAACAATAACTTTTAACAAGGGGGACTAAAAATAGCAACTTTTTGGGCCTCTCGCTACCACCGAAGAAAAGCCCTCTCCGACCCTAGAGACTCGAGACTTTCATGGCATCATGTTTGCTCATTGTTGTTGAGATATATAGGCGAAAAACTGAAAAGAACGTGAATTTTTTTGGTGGTTTAAAACCGCTAAGGAAAAAATCTTCCGAAATATTTTCCCGAATCGGGCCTTTTAGGTCACCAGTTGCTTGGACTAGTGGTAGGTGAGCAAACGACAACGTTCGTGTTAGCTCTGATCTTTGTTGATAAAGAACTGTAATATCTACATTTCACTGCGTATGCATGGTAGTGCACCTGCGATTTTTCAGTTTTTAATGAATAGTTATTTTATTTTGATATTCAATTAATTTGTCAATAAATTTCAAATTTTATAACATTTCATAACATAACGAGAAATAGGGATAATCAACCAGAACAATAATACAATTTATTGTTGTGGTTGATTATCCCAATATATCATTATGGATTTTCACAAGATTTCTGTTACCACCACGGAATATATTTCATAACATTTCAAATTTTAGATTATTTTGCTAGATGTGGTAATATCTGATTCTGAAACTGTCACTGAGTATTTTCACTTTCATTGCCACACAGATCATTCTCTAGTCTCTAAGATCAAAATTAATGTCAACAATTAAGTTTGAAAAAGAACATAGAATTAGTGAGGTTTTTACGAACAAGAATATTATTTTTCCAAATCAGCGAGATAGATTTTTGGTCAAATTAGTTAATTTCTCTCTTTTAGCCATGAGTAACAAAATAAAACTGAATAAAGAGTTTGCTCCAATTGAAACCAGATGGATTTATATTTATTGTAATCCACAGCCCAAAAAATCACGCTGTATTAAAAACGAATGCAGCATTCAATAATTCAGTTAAAATACGCATACCATTTCGTATCACAAAATATAAACACTGGGAAAATGTTTCCTCCCCCATAAATCAGGGCAGATGAAGATAAAAAGAATAACTATATTTTCCTTGCTTTGCGTTATTATATATTTATTTTAGGTTACGCAAATATTGTGGTTCCCTGGCTTACAAGAGGTATATTCCAGAATGTAAAGATTAAGCAGATAATGAATATGGTCACACGAATAATGATGAATAATGAATAAAATAATAAACAGACGGAGTACACCCAGAAAACTTGTTGTAAATTTCCTCTGGCCACTTTAATTTAACTTTAAAAGTGTCAACATTAAATCTTCAAAGAGGAATCATTATATGCGGAAAATAAGTTTTAGTATGTGCTCTTCGTGGCGAACATGAACACATTCAATATTAATCGACAGTAGAATTAAAGATGTCTTTTTTGCAAGAACAACGCTTTCTTACAAAAAGTCTTGGTGCATCATTTCTTAGGTGTAAGATAATAGTCGTAGGTGCATCACCATAATTAGATTATTGTTGCGAGACACTTGTACTTCTCCATCTGTAAATAAAGTGCCGTAATAGTTCGCCACGAAATTTATTTCAGTTGATTCTGTGCGTTGACATTAGAATGAGTTCGAATTATGTAGGGAAGTGTGCCAAGTGTACTTGGTATGGTTCATGGAAAGTCCCATAGGCTTCAGACTGGCCACATAGGAACGGGGAATTAACAGAAGAACGGGAAGTAAAGGGAGGTAAGCAGGAGGAAGTAAATGTAGGAAGAAAGGGAAGTAAAGGGAGGAAGAGCAATTATAAGCGCAAGAGCATGAGAATAAGAACATATTTCATACGGAAATATGAGAGAGATTAAACCGGGAGCGGTAGCTCAGAGATGTCACTGCAGCGCCTCTGACCCAGAGGTACTAGGTTCGTGTCCGGACGGTGGCAGGATTTTCGACACGAACTTTTGAGCAAGGTCGAATTCAGTCGCTGTCTGGAGGAGAATTCTAACGGCCGGCTGCTCTGATCGGTAGTTTTCCGTGGTTTCTCCGATCAACACCAGCCGAATGCCGGAGCAGTACCCTACCAAACGGGCCACGGACCGCGCGCGATCTTTCCTTCCTCTTCCTTGTCCTATGCTCTCCCTTACACACGTACACTTACACTAACATGCATTACACTATCACATATTCCAGGAGACCGGTCGGGAGCTTAGAGCTTGTCCCAGCTGGGGCGCTACCCCGCTGGTGGGAGAGTCCTGGTTAGGGGGAAACCCCACTAGCCGAAGGTAGGTAGGCGCCGCATCTCGCCATCCAGCGGGGGAAGATCACCGCCATCTTCCGAGAAAAAATCATGCACTACTCTTACGGGATTAATGACCTAAGCTGCTGACGCGCCCGGAATCACTAAACAACCAACCAATGAGTGAGATTAAGATCTAAATGAGTAGCGTTTCTCTACACAGGGAAGGGCAGTGATACACAACGCTGCAATTCGGCAGTATCATGCGCACTGTCCGCATGTCTGTACGGCGAATAGCAATTTGCGTTGACTTTTTGCGCTCGGCTGCGCCCCCTCTGCGAGGCGAGGGGGTGGGCGCGGAGCGGCCCCGCTTCCGCGAAAGGCTCCGAGCAGCTTTTGTTTGTTGTATTGGAACTGCGCTGCGGAGCCCAGGAGCTCTTTGCTGGCATCAATCGATGCGGAGGCAATACAAAGCCACGCCCCCACGCGTACTCAATGGACGAGACACTGGAGAATGTTTATTTGATACGGAGATGCACGCTACTCGCAGTGGCACAGGGAATTTGGAGTTAGCTGAGTCTCTTGTCGACGCGTGGAATGCAGCATTCTTGAATCACTTTTATGTTCCTCTCAAACCGACTATGAAATATTTTTTAAAGTATCGGAATATTACAATATTACTATTGTAAATATTATTTTCTTACTATTAATGTAAACGAAAATTGAAGCCCTATTTAAATTGAATACTGAGAAGTAAAGAAGAAAAATATTTAGATGTGTTAATGCAATGAATGGAATTTTCTATAAACAGAATATACTGTAATTGATAACTGATTTGGATGATATCTCAATTGCTTCATATACTCCCTATTGTTTTTGGTATAAAACATTTATTTTTCAGTAGAAACATTCGGAATTCGGATTTAGAGATGAGTATAAAAATCCGGAATTCATGTTTAGTTTATGTTATCTAGGAAAGAACTTTAATTTTAAATTGACTGAATGAAATAATTGTTAAAGGTTTTGTTCAATGTCTTCTCATTATATGACAGTTTTCTCATGTGTATTGAAAATAGATTAACTAAGTATTTCATATTTTTCATTGTTGACCAAAAGGATCTCCAGTTCGTATTTAGTTATGAACATACAATCATTAAAATGTTTCAAAAGTGGATGTTCATGTTCCTGTAGTATGGCCCCATACGAGCCTTGGCCGACCAGCGGTGACCCAGCTTCCCGGCCATTGGATAAGGGGTTTGTGTGGTTAGCACGAAGACATCCAATCACCGTATATACTAGTCTTTATAACCTTAGTAAGGTAAGCTTTCTCATCGTCACACAGCAATAGATACTGGGACATTTGTAAGGTAAGCGCACGGGTATAATTTGCCTCGACCGGGAATCGAATCCGGGATTGCGCCGTAAAAAAGGCAGCTCGCTAACCAGCGAGCCACTGAGAGAGGCGAAATGTAGACTTATTCCAGATAAATAGCAACAGATTCTATCTGAAACTGGAAACTACGTAGGAACAACGCGGATAATGCTTCCCTGGTTTTTTCTTCATTGGCGTAGAATGACCTGTATTCAGGAATATTTACTGTAGTTCTTTGCGTCATCTTAAGAGGGAGAGAGAGCCTTGCTATGCAGCCTCGCAAAACGCTCTTCTCAAAATTGTGTATTGTGATGGTAATCCTTGAGTGCTGAATATACATGAAACATTCAGAAATTCCTATGGACTTTATTTCAAAATTTCACGGAAATTACATCCTAAATTCGGCCGGCTCTCCTTGGTTGCTTCCTCTGCAGATTCGTCGGTGCTATACCCTGTGGGTGACTACACTAGATCAGCTTCATTGCACGGTAGCTTCGCTTCCAAAACTGTTGGTCAAAGTTCAGACTTGGTCAGAGTAATGAAATGTAACTTGTGAACAAACGTGACGCTTATCTTTCATTAAATATTTTGAAAACGAGAATGTGGGGCCAATGAAGCTGATCAATTTTTTCGCAATACCGTACTGTTATTGTATTATTTTTGGTCTTATCATAACCAGAGGAACGTAAAACTACTCTCAACGGCCGGCGTCTATTAAGGGTTTACCAGTCTGTCGTCCCTTATCGAAACAAATGAAGTGTAGCCAAAAATGGCATGTACAGTACTGGAAACATAAATTGATCGCGGCTGTCTGCGGCTAAGTTCAGCTTTTGCACTTCTTGGACAGCCCTTGTCATGACGAAACGTCGCAGGCGGAGCCTCACAAACCATCGTAGCCAATCTCAACGCAGGGGGGAGTGCCCTAACAAAATTACGTCGTACAAAATGGCGGGCGCCGCCAGTTCAGATGTGGAAGTACTTTCAAATGAAAAATACATGAAAGAAACACTTCAATGAACATGAAAGTAAATTCATTGAAATATATATGAACTCATAGCACTTAACCACTGTTAACACAATTCTTTTTGAAGAAATTACATTGATATCAGATAAAATAACACTAATTTTAGAACAATTACGTTCTTATAGACATTTAAATTCCAATAGTCTTGTCCAAACGCAATTTATGAACTTTATCAAATGACCAGTTTACTACAGAATTTTGCGATAAGAAAAACGATTATAATTGCATATTTTCAATTGTTCATATGTATATTACATTTGCAAAAAATGCAAAATACTGTCTTTCTCGAATCGTTAGGACTTCTAGGGAACCATTTCAATAAAAGAAAGTAAAAATTCAAAGACCAGCTGTATATTTATCATTAAAGTAACAATTAAACTAGATATTAAGCAAATAATTTGCATCTCATGTCAAAATTGTTATTTTACTATCATCAAATCAGGGGCAATTTGGGGACACTCCCCGGCAGGAAT
>BLKR01008036.1:0-27193 GCA_011170035.1 Teleogryllus occipitalis
CACTGTGTTTCCGAATCTTCTCCCTCGCACACCCTTTTATAATGAACATTGCACGTCCACAGCAGAATGACTCCACTAATCGGGTACACATTTACCCAAAACATGAATACATGTAACTGCGGGGCAACGAGTACAACTTTTCACATAATAAGAAGAACTCATATCCTACGTGCCACACACGAAACGAATACGTGTCGACTGCCAAGTAGTGCAAACATTACCGCTATGATTTTGCGAGGCGAACGGTTGTGGAATTGAAACGAGCATTTTCACTGCAACGGTGCACTTCCTGCTTTGAGACGCAATTAACACTATTTTTGTTAGTAAATAGAATCGCCCGAAAGGAAAAGACATGCAGCACTCGACCTTTGGTTAATACATATGCCATAGTTTTTGCCGAGAGGTTGCACATTCTGATTTTCACCTTCTTTTATTTCTTCAGTGAAACACTGCCCTGACCGAGTGCAAACATTTTTGAATTACATCGCGCGCCCTTTTCCCCCCACTTCTCGGAAACAGAGAGAGAGAGAGGCCGATTAAATAATCTACAACATAACACATTCCTGGAACAACGTCTCGGTCTAACCCCTGCCCACATAAACTATAACGCACGAAATTAACAGTTATTCATAGAGGCGAAAGCTGCCCTGGCGGAGATACATACATTCATTGCAAAGCACACACTTCTCATTGCATAACTGAACTCGAATAAAACTGCACTCTCTTCTTTCGCACAAATTATTAAAATTCTTTACACTCCATGAACAATCAATACTTTACAGTATCACACGCTTTCACAGCTCAGCCGAACTGAACCCGAATAAAATATTCTCGAAGAATGCCTTCTATCATCAACTCCCATACGCGAGCACAAAAAAAATATAATGAAACTACAATTCGGTACCCTCGACTAGTAAAATGACGTGCGAAAGGCGATCACAGGAAAGCTTTCGAACCATCACTTGCAACGATTTCCTTTCACACCTATTACGCAATACTTTACAAGGTCAAATTACGTATCACTGTACAACCAACAATTAATCACTGTAACAATCTGCCTAATAGAACTCGAAGAGAAAACCGAGAAAATGTTGTAACAATAAGAGAGGTTCATAAACATCACATGTGTGCATTCTTTCATTCACTGCACTGAACGCCGTAGTAGCGAACTCGAAGAGAGCATCATATTGCATAAAGAGGAGAGAAAGAGAAACACGAAATTGCCGTGCACAGCCCTTCCCATTCCTATAAAACGAAAACTAACAAGCCTCTCTCTCTCTCCTTTCCTACGCCTAACATTCACGTACGCTAGCACAAAACAAAACGAAAACCGATTATCAGCTGGTTAGACGATGAACGGAATGAGAATCACTTTGAAATGCATTCACTACATTGAATATTTTACACTCCACGCAATTATTTTCTGTCTCTTTAGGTACGTAATAATGAACTAAACACCAAATCTCTATTTACATACATCACTGCAAAGGACCCGAAATAAACCGTTGTTTGCAATGTAGCAAGCCGTTTCGTAGTAGTGCCTTGTAATTTCGAACTGAACACGCGCATTTTGTTATAGAAAGTTCGAGACGAAAATTCGCGGGAACTGCCTTTCCTAATCCGATGAAATGAAAATATTTCTCTCGTATCCTACGCCTAACATTCAGGTTCGTTGGCTCAAAACAGTAAAACGACAGACGATTATGCTCCCATCAGCTGTGAACATGATAAACAGAAGAAGAAAATCACGTGATTGCACCACCGAGCACATATGATGCCGTAACATTGCTATCACGCAATAAATGAAAACACCTTCACTGTAGTAATGCGTACGCGTATCACTGCATCAACTATTATTCTAGCCATCTCCCTGAGGCCGCGCCGCGCCCGAATGATTAAAAGAAATAATGGACCTTGCACGTCCACAGCAGAATGACACGCTCGCACACACAGTGACTCTCGTTTTCTACGCCCGAAACTCACTTCACCGAGTACACATTAAACCAAAACATGAATATATGTAACTGCGGGGCAACGAGAACTAATTTTCACATAATAAGAAGATGAATTCCATCACACTCATATCCTACGTGCAACACACGAAACGAATACATGTCGACTGCAAGTAGTGCAAACATTACGAGTTATATACCGCTGTGATTTTGCGAGAGCAACGGTTGTGGAATTGAAACGAGTATTTTCACTGAAACTGCGCACTTTCTGCTCTAAGCCGCAATTCACACTACTTTTCTAAGTAAAAGGATTACATTCCACATGTCCTTGGATCGTACATATGCCGTAGTGTGCAATATTTTTGCCGATAGGTTGCACATACTGATTGTCACCTTCCTTTGATTCTTCCGTGACCGCGTTCAAACATTTACATCCTTCTCCCTCCACACGGAAACGAGAGGGAGAAAACGCCTTGTAATACATATTGCGTAGGATGCTGTAGAAACGGAAGTAATAACATACACGATAGAGAGACCGTTTTGAAAACTACACGTCTCATTTCTCGTTTGCCTCCTCTCTGCATTAACATCGGCTCTTTACGAATAGTACGTGGCACACAGAATTACGTAACAGTGGGAAAACCATCATTCTTACAGCTTGCATTGAGAACGACTTAACCGCTCACGTCAATAAATATGTACTCCGAATCAGTGGGATAATCACAGGCAAACCCTAAACAATAACGTCTAAAAATAAAAAACAATGAGTCACCGTATTTCCTATAATAACTACCTTTCGAATAGCTAAACTGCCCCTCCTAACCTCTACACCACTTCGCGTGAATACAAACAAACAGATGGAATGAAGCACTCGTCACTGGAGTTTCAAATGAGCATTTCGCTAATACACCGTCATTAAGATGAAATAAATACCTTGTTCTCTCTCTTGTTTCAGCGCTCTGCCTGGCTGCTCTGACTGTGAAAATATGACACAAGAAAACGACTTTCTATTGATGTAAGTGCAAAAGGATGATTTTGAAGGTTTCAATTAATAATATATTAAACTTTTACTTATTTATTTCTCGATAATACAAATATTCATAAAATTCTAACAAAATGTAGAATACTAGCAAGAACAGTATGTGCTTCTAGTCACAAACTGTCACTGGTCACCAACAGAACAGAACAGCAGCTCCAGACCTGGAACAGAAGCACACGTCTTACAGTCTACTGAGCAAAAAAACTACAAACAAACAAAAATGAAAATGTAAACTGTTCTGTGAATTATCTTCATCCCTCTTTCTCTGAACTGCACAAATCCCATCCCACACCATGAACACATTATATTATCACTGTTTCTGTGCATTTCGTAGGAGTGAGCCTATTGAAATGTTCCCTTTAGATATCGATGTTTAATAAACTTGGGCTGTGATACAGAGAGAGATCCTTTAAATAGTATCACATGCCTGCTAACACAGTAAACTTTAACACACGAATTCACACAGTTATTCACAGGGGTGATTGCTAACAACCTATCATTACATAACCAAAGATTGTATTGACAGCACACAAAAATCAAACACAAAAACTACAAAATCACATTGCAAGACACACAAAATAAACAATTATTCATTACAGCAAGCCATCGCACACCCTCACAGCACTACTCGCCTCACAGTGTTTATCACTGTTTTCTTTCGCACTAAAATTATTAAGTTTCTTTACACTATTTCAATAAACCACAGTCATCCCACTCTTTCACAGCTCAGCCTAACATAACCCGAATAAAACTCAAAGAAATACCTGCAACAAGAGCTGTGTGAACGGAAAAAGAATCACTGAGGATATCACATTCACTGCTGAGAATACATTGCAATGATTTTCATTCTTTACTATTACATATGATAACAAATGATTTCAATGTACAAGACACGAAATAAACAACGAGTTCCTGTAGCTGTGCCCAAAAGTTCCGAAAAAACAATAAAAATTGTTGTAATAAGAACAACTCATCACACAATGCAGAAAACACACTTTCCTCACCCAGCGGTTCACATACGCAAGCACTAAATAAAAGAGGTGTAACCACATTCTACCGATCTTTATACAGACGATTCCCATTACTATACATGGTCGTATAAATTACATATCACTGCACACTAGAACCACAAAACAACAATTAATCACTGTTCCTCAGCGGCGCCTAATACAACTCGAAGAGAACACGAAGAAAAAGTAGGCAAAATCAACTACAACCAGTGAGAGCGGTTCACAAATAATCACATTCATTCACTACACTGAATGCTCAGCGAATTTACTTTTCATTTCTGTTGCGCAATAATTATCAACCGTTCCCACAGTTTCATACGTATCACAGCTCTACTACTACTCAAAATCAACAATAGTTTCGTGATCGTGCTTACAGATATCGAATAGAACACGTAGACATTGTTGAGAAATTCATACGCGCACAATGTAACAATTCCCACATCGTTCGCGTAACAATCACGTACGCGAGCTCGAAAGCAAGACAATGCTAGTAAAATGAGACGATTATCACAGTCACTACACGCCACGCAATCATTTCCTTTCATTGACGTTACGCAATAACTAACAATTCCGTACTATGAACACAAAAAAATCTACTATTATAGTCAATGTTTCGTACTAGTGAATTCAAAGAGAACATATTGGTACGTAATTCACGAGGTAACGAAAATATCTCACTTTCCTACGCCTAACAATTACGTACGAAATAAAACGAAATCCGATTATACAAGCTGGTATAATGATTGCGTTCACCACACTGTATAAATTGCACGCCACGAGATGATTTCCTTTCAATTCTATTGCGCAAGAAGTAACAGCACCTTATCTCGAGATAACAATCGCACATCACAGCCCTAATACATGAAATCAACAATTATTTTCTAGGAAGCGAACAGTTTCCAAGTGATGCCCACAGCTATAGAATGGTAATTGTTGTAAAGAGAACAGAGAGCGAGAGCAGCGAAAATCAATGAGCAATTTCCTCTCACATCGTACGCGAGCTCAAAAGGAACAGACAATGCTAGTAAAATGACGAACGCTCTGTTTATCGCTCGATTACATTGAATAACTAGCAATCATTTCCTTTCATTTACGTTACGCTACAATTCAAAACACTCACTTTATATCTGATAACAACTGCGTACCGAACTCGAAGAGAATTACGTTGTACAAAGAAGAGAGAGGCGAAAAAAATCACGTGCACAGCGCCTTTCCTCTTTCCTGTGAAACGAAAATATCACCTCCTAACATTCTGGGTCAAAATCAGCTGATAAAATGATGAATCACTCACACGTTCCCTACACTGGATATTTCATTTTGCAATGATATTTCTATTACGCATGAAATAACAACACCATACATCTGATAACTAATGAATTTCACTGCACTAGAAGACGAAATCAACAATTATTCACTATTCGGTTACAAAAAACACTGCTTTTCGCACTTGACTAAAGCTGGCCACTGCACTAGAAACACACGCTCACTACACGAACCAATATTTCTATTTCTTAGAATGACGAATAAATACGTACCGCACGTAAACAGCCGATATTCTCTCAGTGGGGGCCGTTCTGCAATTGCTCTGTGAAGAAGGCAAAGATTAGAGAGTGGTGCCACAGATTTTGCGAATATACCAAATCGATGGTAAAAAAAATTGGACTTACTCGTTTTCTGCTAGCTCGTGACGGCACGCAGAGACGGGAGAAAGAATCTGAAAAACAAAACATTTTGTTACAACCATTTGATTCAGTAATAATTCACATCTTTTGGAAAGACGTATAAAACTAATCTACATACACGACAGACCGTCTTCACGTCCGCTCGCCTAGCTGCCGCGGGCGAAACTGATTGCTTCGGCGTGTTGCGTAGCAAAGTTCCCCCTCCACTCTCATGTGAAACGCCAGCAACCACACCAACAACAATAATCGGGATGGAAGTACGTGTTATGTTCGTGATCGTAAGTGCATTGTTTGTCATTATAAGAGTTTTCTTCGTAATCATAAGAGCATTACTTTGACGAATTTCAGAAAGCTGGATTTCGTAGTGTGTAGCGTCAATTGTAGCACATTTTGGAAATAGATTTCTGCTGACAAGGCGAATTTAGGAAAGAAAATCTTCATGAATGTTGCGTTAAATATATCAGGGAAGTACACAGAATTACATAGCATTCATTAATTTCCTTTCAAAACCTGTGGTTTTTCCTTCTGTTTCGCAGCCGAAACGAGGTTCTCACCATTGGGCGAACGCCAAGGTCGCGGACCGAAATCGACCAATGGGCTCGAAGGAGGTATTTCGGGGCGAAATTCAAACGTTCGGAGGTGGTGCGCGCCGTCGCCGGGGTTTGCAAAACGTCGTGTTTCAAGGTGTCAGCAATGTCCGACCGCTCTGAACGCGAGACATATCGAAGAAGAAGATGTTTTTTTGACTTAAAAACATAGTATTGTCTGTATCTGTTCATTACTGGACGACGCGACGACCCAGATTCCTTCTGTCCCTATCTACTATCTAGCACTTTTTTGAAAATGCCATTTTCGCAAAAAAATACGCTAAATTGTGAAAATTTCTGGTAGTAGGTTGCAAAACAAGTAAATCTGCTTCCTATAAGCCCCAAAAGAACCATTTCCACGCGCTGCTTCACCGCATTTTTGCGATTCAAAATGTCGAAAAAAAATTTCAGTTTTTTTTTTGTTTTTTTTTTAAATCTCGGAAAAAGGCGCCAAAAATCCCCTCAGATTGGGGAAAATGATAAACTCATAATTTGTTATCGCTTCTCGGCCTTTTGGCTAAGATCAAAGCGGAGTCTGATCTTACAGTTTATTATTCTTGGCAACCCCGGTGGGGGTTGTATCGGATATTAAGCTGGTTTTTTAGTGTTTTTGGTTTCGGTCGGCGGCTTACCGCCGTCAGGCCGTGCCTTGGTAGAACACGCTTGCACTCTCCCCCCCCCTACCCATTTTTCCCTGGCGCACGCCGCCGGCCATCCTGTGGTTCCAACAATGCTTAGGCATGCCGATTCTTCTTCTCCTTCCTTCCGCCTTGCGTCCTGGCTCCTCCGTTCTTCTTCCTAGCGTGCCCCGGGCCCGACCCGCCGAGGCTTGAGATCCTCGGTGGTGGAGGGCCCCGGGTCGACTGTTCCGTTCGAACGGTCGACTGGCAAATGGCTCGGCCCTGGCCACACGTTCCCCAGCTCTCACTTTCCGGGACGTACCTTGTACACTCGGCTGTACCGGGAGTGTTAACGGTGCCCCCTTCCTTGGTCCGGCGGCTGCGCCCTCCCTAGTGCCGCGTCGTATTGAGCGGCCCAGCATATGCTCCCGCTGCGGCGCGGCCTAGTAACCCTTAAAAGGATGAGAGCTTTTGCCTTGACCATTTTTATCCTTGGTTGCTCTCCTAGAAATATCCTAAAAGCATTTCTCTAGTAAACCCAAAATGCTTTTGATGAATCGTCTGTCATAGATGATGAAAGATCTCTGTTCTTATCAGCTTAATATCTGATACAGTCCCCATCGGGGGCTTCAGTATATTAATCTGATTTTTGGAAACAGGAGAGGGCATGAGCGGTTTACCGCCACCTCTCCGCGGGTCGTCTCGGCACTGCAGAATCGCCGAGTTCGGCCCACCAAAATTTGAATAAAAACATAAAACGTTTTCCCTGTACAAGCTCTACGCCAAAATCGCGCTCTCTGGGCCTTTGCTACAATCCATCATGGCGACCGATCAGTGCTGCCAACTTTCCGCGAGTGTAAGACGATCTTGTCATCCTCTCGACACGGTAAAATATCACTGAAACGCCTAGAACGACGTATTCTTTCCCTGTACAAACTCTACGCCAAAATCGCGCTCTATGGGCCCTTTGCTACAGACCATCATGGCAACCGATCAGTGCTGCCAACTTTCCGCGAGTGTAAGACGATCTTGACATCCTCTCGACACGGTAAAATATCACTGAAACACCTAGAACGACGTATTCTTTTTTTTTCGTATGAAACATCAGCGGCCTTCCGGCATCATGCACGACCGTACTTGGAATCTCGTCGATATTTTGGTTTTTATTATTATTATTATTATTATTATTATTATTATTATTATTATTATTAAATTCATTGCGCCACTCTTGAATAATCCATATATACTGCATCACCACTACACGTCTGTTTTATTTACAAAAATAATGAGATGAATATTGTCCTCGCTAGATGTAACAGCATGGACGCGAGAGGGAGCCTACATTTCATCTTCTGGGGCAAAATAATTCATTGATGCACTATGTTAGGAATAAATAATAATCGTAACGGAACATGACATTCATCTTTTTTTTTATTAACACGCGTCATGCTTTCCATTAAAAAAAAATCGGTCCCGCACCGAACTCTAGGAAACAATAGGAGCGGGGTTGGGTTCTCGATTTATTGATTATGATTTTTATCAGAATGGTTGTGGCTGAGGCTTATCACCATTTGCTCTTTCATGACGAATGTTGTTGGCCCTGAAAGGGGCCGTTTGCTGATTACACAAGCACCAACGCTGCGCAAGTAAAGCGAGCTGCAATAACAGCAAGCTTACTTGGAGCTGGTGTACTTGGTGACAGCCTTAGTGCCTTCGCTGACGGCGTGCGTTGCCAACTCGCCGGGCAGAAGAAGACGCACTGCCGTCTGGATCTCCCGCGAGGTGATGGTGGAGCGCTTGTTGTAGTGCGCCAGGCGGGAAGCCTCGGCGGCGATGCGCTCGAAAATGTCATTGACAAAGCTGTTCATGATGCTCATCGCCTTGCTGGAGATGCCGGTGTCAGGATGGACCTGCTTCAGCACCTTGTAGATGTAGATGGCGTAGCTTTCCTTCCTCTTGCGCTTCTTCTTCTTGTCTCCCTTGGAGATGTTCTTCTGGGCCTTACCGGCCTTCTTGGCGGCCTTTCCGCTAGTCTTGGGCGGCATGTCGACTACAGAGGTGCGTTCGACAACTCTCACCAAGTGAGAATGGGCGCTGAAAACAGGGGTGGTCCTATTTATGACCTCGGTACCCCTTCCTCGGCGCCCGGGCGCGCGGCGGAAGGGGCCGCCCAATGAGAGCGGTCACTGGCGGTGCGCGCCGAATAACGGCGATCACGGCGCGCCCTGCGGAAGGGGAACCGAACTATTAAATATAGGCCGGGGCGCCGCGACGCGCCACAAGCGAGGGGAAACAGCGTGAGAGCAGTACTCTGTGTTTTCGTCCTCTCTCTGAAATCGACATGAGCGGTCGCGGCAAGGGCGGTAAGGTGAAGGGCAAGTCAAAGTCTCGCTCCAGCCGAGCCGGGCTTCAGTTCCCTGTGGGTCGTATCCACCGTCTTCTGCGCAAGGGCAACTACGCTGAGCGCGTAGGAGCCGGCGCGCCCGTCTACTTGGCGGCCGTCATGGAATATCTCGCCGCCGAAGTGTTGGAGTGGCCGGCAACGCCGCTCGCGACAACAAGAAGACGCGTATCATCCCGCGTCACTTGCAGTTGGCCATCCGTAACGACGAAGAGTTGAACAAACTCTTGTCGGGCGTGACCATCGCACAGGGCGGTGTGCTGCCTAACATCCAGGCTGTTCTCCTGCCCAAGAAGACCGAAAAGAAGGCGTAAATGTGCTGAAGAAATTTTTTTTTTTCTGCGCCATGTTTGCGCATGAACGGCCCTTTTCAGGGCCAACAATATTTTTCGAAAAGAGCAAATCATCGAGCTGTTTTGTTTTCTTCACCCTTTAATAAACGAATACCTGTATAGTGTTAATTCAGTGTCGTGTTTACAATATTTAATAATATGCAATGCTTACTAAGCTCTTGCGTGAGGTGAATAAATCAATACTTGTAACGTTAGAGCTCGGGAGGGAGTAGTTCATTATTACGAAACGTGGCAAGGAATACAAATTGCGCAGAAAAATTAACAATGAATATGTGTCGCTTTACATATTTACTTCATTTATCTTTATCAGTTACTCCTTTAAAACCACACTTCACTTCAATGAAGTGCTCGGACGGGAGTAGCTACTTATTACGAAGCGAGGCAAGGACTTCAAATTTCGCAGGAAAATCAACAATGAATACCTTCATTGATCGTTATCAGTTACTCGTATTACGAAGCGAGGCAAGGACTTCAAATTTCCCAGGAAAATCAACAATGAACACCTGTCACTTCATTGATCGTTATCAGTTACTCGTAAGTAATCTCGAGTAAATGAAGTTACTCACATATGTAGGACGACACTAATTCTTTTATTTAACGTTTTAAATATGGAGACCAGTTACAGATTTCGAACACAACGGTAATTGCGGTCGGGCATTTTTTATAATGTAAGGAATGGGAGCGTACTTCACTACACGTCACATTTATTATTTAAAAAAAAAAAAAAACTAAAGAGAGAGAGATTAATTACATCTTTGCTCTTTCAGGGATATTTTGGGTGGCCCTTAAAAGGGCCGTTGTAGCTGTGCCGTCGACAACAACAAGAAATGTATTCAGTTGAGCGACTACAAACAGCTTAGCCGCCGAAACCGTACAAAGTACGTCCCTGGCGCTTCAGGGCGTAGACGACGTCCATGGCGGTGACAGTCTTGCGCTTGGCGTGTTCGGTGTAGGTGACGGCGTCGCGGATCACGTTCTCGAGGAAGACCTTGAGCACACCGCGGGTCTCTTCGTAAATGAGACCGGAGATACGTTTCACACCTCCACGGCGAGCCAAACGACGAATAGCTGGCTTGGTGATGCCCTGGATGTTGTCCCGAAGAACCTTCCTGTGGCGCTTGGCTCCTCCTTTGCCCAAACCCTTGCCACCTTTGCCGCGTCCGGTCATGATGAGAGGCGAAGTGACGGAAGAAACGAACGCAGGTCCTCACTGCACGACAGCTACTCGCTCAATACGCCAGGCTGTAGGCGCGATCGAGGTCTTGTACCGGCCGTTTCCGAGGGCCGAGGGCGGCGAGCGGTGGGGGCCCGACGGCCAATGACGGCGCAGCGAGCGAAACGAGCGGCGAATAGCGTGAGAGGCGCGCAACGGCGTTTCGAAGGGAAGGAGTACAGAGGTTATAAAAACGCGGGAGAAGCGTTCCCCGAGTTTCAGTTCGAGTCAGGACGCCTTCTCGAGCACAACCCGTCGCGATGGCCCGTACGAAGCAGACCGCCCGCAAGTCGACCGGAGGCAAGGCGCCTCGTAAGCAGCTGGCCACCAAGGCCGCGCGCAAGAGCGCGCCGGCCACCGGTGGCGTGAAGAAGCCTCACCGTTACAGGCCCGGCACCGTAGCTCTTCGTGAAATCAGGCGTTACCAGAAGAGCACCGAGCTGCTCATCCGCAAGCTGCCTTTCCAGCGTCTTGTCCGTGAGATCGCTCAGGACTTTAAGACCGATCTGCGCTTCCAGAGCTCCGCCGTCATGGCTCTGCAGGAGGCTAGCGAAGCGTACTTGGTGGGTCTTTTCGAAGACACCAACTTGTGCGCTATCCATGCCAAGCGCGTGACCATCATGCCCAAGGACATTCAGTTGGCTCGCCGCATCCGCGGAGAGCGTGCTTGAATGAATAATTTTTTTTTATTCGTTCGGTCACAAATAACGGCCCTTTTCAGGGCCAACCAAGTCGTCCTTTTAAAGAGCATTAATGTATGTCGTTTCCAAATCATAAAATCGCGTTCCCATTCTTTAAAATAAAATCCATATTATTTGTACAATAAACAATTATGTTCCTAGTCGGCAAATTATAAGAGTATCGCAAAGACAGAAAATTATCTTAAACATGCAGTCGGTTTCTATGACAAAATTTTATAATTACATTTCCGCTTTCTCTTAAATTTGCAGTGGTTAAAGAACCACACTCCTTCAATCAAAGTGCTCGGACGGGAGTAGCTAGTTATAACGAAGCGAGGCAAGGACTTCAAATTTCGCAGGAAAATCAACAATGGAATACCTGTCACTTCATTGATCGTTATCAGTTACTCGTAAGTAATCTCGAGTAAATGAAGTTACTCACATATGTAGGACGGCACTAATTCTTTTATTTAACGTTTTAAATATTGAGACTAGTTCAAACATATATTTCCTACGAATAACGTTTCCATTTTTTTCGTATTATTACGTTAATTTCTAATTACAGGAAATATTAGGATATGTTTCGGGGATTTTTATTATAAAATGGGGAGAAAAAAAATGGCTATGATTTTTGCTCTTTCGAAACATATGATGGCCCTAAGAAGGACCGTTTGACCGGTTCGCGGGCGCGAACCGGGAAATGACTTGATGAAACGGCGCGCGCGCCATTTCATCACTTCTTTTTGGGAGCAGCTTTCTTGGCGGCCGCCTTCGGTTTGGAAGGAGAAGCGACCTTCTTTGGTTTGGGCGCCTTTGGTTTTTTGGTGGGCGCCTTGGCCACCTTCTTCACCTTGGACGGCGCCTTCTTGGGCTTCTTGGGGGAGGCGGGGGCGCCACGCTTAGCGACCGCAGCAGCTGCCGTGACGCTGCGCTTGCCGCCCGCCGCCTTGGCTCCCGCGGCCTTCTTGGCCTTGGCGGCGACCGCCTTCTTCTTCGTCGGCTTCGCAGCGGGCGCCGGGCGCTTCTTTCCGGCCTTCTCGCCGCTCTTCTCGGGCTTTCCGGCAGTAGCCGGCAACTTGAACGACCCAGACGCTCCCTTGCCTACATCAACACACAAACACAAAACGAGAGGTTAGTTATGAATCGCACAATCACAACAAGTGGAAAAAAAATTCAAGTAAACCATGTCCATTAATAAAGTAAAAAAAAAAAAAAAAATGCACAGATAATCACCTTTGGTCTGCACGAGGTCGCCGGTGCTGACGGCCGACTTCAAGTATTTTTTGATGAACGGCGCGTGCTTCTCGGAATCCACCTTGTAATTCGCCGTGATGTACTTTTTGATGGCTTGCAGGGAAGAACCTCCGCGCTCCTTGAGGCTCTTGATGGCGTTGTACACCATCTCGGAGGTGCGAGGATGCGCGGGTTTTGAACGCGGCTTCTTCGCCGCGCTGCCGCCCGACTTGCTCTTCTTCGGAGAACCGGCTTCCGCAGGTGGCGCAGCAGCCGCGGACGCCGCTCCGGACGCGCTAGTATCGGCCATCGTACGTACGCGAAAGACGAGGAGAAACGCAACGCAAAGTGACGCGAAGTGTTTCTATGACGACGTCCGCCTCGGGATTGAGCGCGCGCCAACGTCGTGAATGGCCGAAATCTGGCGGCCTGCTCCTGGTGGGGAGCTCTTCCGCCGGTGGTTCTCAGCTCGTTTTTGATCCAGTTTTTGCGGCCGCCCTATGATTTTCTCATATGTGGGCGGCGCGCTTTGTTGTTTTCAGTTTTTTGTTATTATTAAATAGCGCCGATTTCTGCGCTTTAGTTGCTCCCAAAAAGAAGTGATGTTTTTTCTGCTCATCAAGTCATTTCCCGGCGACGCCCCCTCCCCGGGTTTGGTTTTTATTGTTTTGAATACATTTTTACATTTTTATACATGACCTAATTAAGTGGCCTAAACTTAATGTTGAACTAACCTAAACTTAACTTAGATTTATCGAAAATTTAATAAAATATCCTAAACTTAACCACCACCTATGAATAAAACTATTAATGATGCCTAACTAATATTTATACAAAATAATTCTTTTTAAATACATTTAATAAAATATCCTAAACTTAACCACCACCTATGAATAAAACTATTAATGATGCCTAACTAATATTTATACAAAATAATTCTTTTTAAATACATTTAATAAAATATCCTAAACTTAACCACCACCTATGAGTATTTGATGTAAAACTATTAATGATAACTATTAATGATGTAAAAACTGTTAATGATGATGACTAATATATATGTACAAAAACTACTGGCTAATGTTTGTACAAAATAATGGCCCTGGGGTAGAAATGAATTAATCTGGCCTGAATTACTACAACAGATAATACAATTACATTACAAAGCAATTACAAAACAATTACACAATTACATAGACACAATTACAGCGAAACATACAAGATATAAAAAATACAAAATATATTAGAAATATTGAATTATGATGGGTGAATGAATATGAATGGGTGAAATGAGATGATGATGAGATGAGAGATGGGGATGCGGGTGAGTGCGGGTGATGTATGTGTGGGTGGTATGATTATATAAATGAAATGGATGAAGTGAGATGAGAAATGGGTCTTGGTGAACTGCGGAGGCCGGTGCATGCCTGGTGTGGGGGTGTGTTTTAGTGTTTATTGTGTGGTGTGAATATGTTGTATGCAAGTGGTAGGTAAGCTATGGTGGTTTTTGGAAGATTATATCTGTGGGGAGTTTTCTGATTTTGTGTCGTGATTTTTTTGTGTAATATTGTATGAAAGGCTGGAAGTGGGGGTGGAGATGGATGTTTGTGAAGATGTTTGTGATTCTCTCCGTGGCAAGTGTGTGTATGGCGGAGGCGATTGTGTTGGTGTTTCTGTTAGTGAGTTCTGTGTCAAGAATTGTTCCGGGTGGGGGCTTGAAAGCGGCGCGAATAAAAGAGTGTTCGGCGCGCGTGAGCTTCTCACGGCGCGTTCCCGCGGCCGCCGCCCACACCTCGCACGCGTAGAGCCCCGCGCTCCGTACGCACGCGAGGTACAGGCGGATTTTTACCTTATCCTGAAGGGATTTGGTTTTGAAAAGTGGAAGAAAGCAGTGTATGCGTTGTGTCATTTTTCTTTGTGTTTTTTGTAAGTGTGCGTTCCAGTTTAGGCGTCGGTCAAAAGTGACGCCTAAGTATTTAATCTCGTCTTGCCACGGGAGAGAGTGTGCGTGTAGGCGGATGGGAGCGACAGTGTGCGCGTTGTGAGAAAGTTTATGAGTAAAGAGAATTGCCTGACATTTCTGCGCATTCAGCGTGAGGCCGTTTTCCGCACTCCAATTCGTGAGTGCATTGGCGGCGCGCTGTAATTTTGCAATGGCGAATTTAATTCTGCTATCTTTGACTGCGTACGCTACGTCGTCAGCGTAGATGAAATCGCTCACTCCTGTAGTGGTGGGAGAGTCATTTATAAAGAGAGAGAAGAGGAAGGGAGAAAGCACGGCTCCTTGTGGGACGCCGGCGAGAATGGGGCGAGAAGAGGAGGTATAAGATTTATAGATAACAGAGAAGGAGCGAGATGATAGGTAGCTAGTAATTAGATTTAAAAGAAATGCGGGGACATACGGGCGAAGTTTATGAAGGAGGAGTGGGTGGTGTACGGTATCGAAGGCGAAAGAGAAGTCGAAGAAGAGAGCTGGGAGAGTGCAGTGGCGGTCGATTGTAGAAGAAGCGAAAAGGGCGAAACGAAGAGCTTGGAGGGCGGAGGAGCGATTCTTCCGAAAGCCGAACTGCGTCCCCCTGATTATTCCTCGCTGCTCGAAATCTGGCAGAATTCTCTTGAGAATGAGTTTCTCGAAGAGTTTGCCGAGAATCGGGAGGAGGGAGATCGGCCGATAGTTTTCCGGGAGACGCGAGTTTTTGTTCGGTTTCGGAATTACCGTCACAGTCGCAGATTTCCATGCTGCGGGGAAATATTGCACAGAAATGCAGGCAGTGTAAATGGAAGCTAGGAGGCGGGCGGCCTTAGGAGGTAATTTCCTTAGCATTTCGCCAGAGAGTTTATCCGGCCCGCCCGCTCGTTTCGTGTCAATGTTTTTAAGTTGGTCGCTTACCTCATCCTCTGTAATGCGCCAGTCAGACGGAATTTCGTGTGGGGGCGTAGGAGTAAAAGAGATTTCCGCGGCGGTGGCTGGAAGAGAGAGGCCGATAGAAGGCGGAGAAAAGCGAGTTTGCAGAGTATCTGCGAAAACTTCAGTTTTAACTGCGGGGTCGTAGGTGGGAGGTAGGCCGTGGGGGCGGTTTAGTGCTGTGGTGGCCGGCTGTGGGCTTCGTAAGGCCCGTTGCAATTTCCACAGATCTTTTGCATTATGAATTTGGGAATTTTCAATCAGTTGTTCCCACATCGCGTTCCTGTGCTCCCGCAAGAGCTTGGAGGTTTTCCGCCGAATAGATTGATACGCTGCTTTCGCTGCGGGGTCGTGAGAGCGGTGGTATTCTCTCTGCGCCTTTCGGCGCTCCTGAATGAGGCGAATCAGCTCGACTGGCGTTTGATTAGAGTTTAGAGAGGCTGCGGGGGTGTGTGAATTTTCATGGAAGGCGGATTTGATCTGATAGTTGAGGTGGGTGATAGCGCGGTCAATGTTATGATGGGAATCGAGGACGGGATTTCCGATGAGTTTGTTTGAAACTTTCGTTTTAAACAAAGCCCAATCGGTGACGGGTTTGGGTTTGGGGGCGGGGGCGGGGAAGAGATCTCTCTGCAGGGCAAAGAGAATCGGGAGGTGATCGGACGGGAGGTCGTGTAGGGGTTTGGGAGTTGTGATAGAAAGAGAGGGGGAGTGAAGGGCAATATCAAGGATATCGCTTTGAATTTGGTTAGTGAAAAGATCGGTGCGGAGGTGAGTGAAAGATGAAGGAGCGGAAATGACAAGCTGATTGCTTCTGTTCAGGTAAGAGAGCAGGCGATTTCCCGCAGCGTTCCGCACACGGCAGCCCCAGTCCGTGTGCTTTGCATTTAGATCGCCTGCTATTATTAACGACGGCCCGAGCGTTAGCAGCGTATCGAGATCGCTTTCCTCTAGTTGAAGTTGAGGCCGCTTATAAGCGGAGACGAATGTGATCGCTCCTTGCGGCGTTCCTACTTCAACAGCTGTAGCTTCTATTGCGGCGAGAGGCGGCATTACCAGAAGCGTATGTGGGATATTTTTCCGGATAGCTATAAGAGTGCCACCGCCGCGGTGCGGCCCAGGACGGCTGTTTTTATAAATGAAGAAATGCCGAAGTGAGAATGCTTCGGCCGGAAGGAGGTGCGTCTCCTGGATGAGAACGACGTGCGGTGAGTAGTCGGTTATAAACTGTTCTAACTCCGCTTTTTTGCGGTTTAAGCCGCCGTTCCCGTTCCAGGAGACGATTTTAAAGAAGGAAGTTTGTGAAGGATTCACGGGAAGGCGGATTCAATAAGGGGAATGAGTGAGAGGAGTTTTTCGAGTGTGGTTCCTGGGCCGCGGAAAATTTCTATTGCCTGTTTGATTTTGGCAATAATATTAGTAAGATTCACTCCGCGGAGGAGTGAAATTAGTTCAGAGAGCTCTGAGAGGCCGCCGAGAGCAGGTGTCGGGGTGAAATTTTGATTTAAATTCGCGGGAGGAGCCCGGGGCGCCGCGATTGGCCGGCCGGCGATGACGTCGGCGAAGGGAGCTAGTGGGGCGCTCGCGGTGGTGGGAGCGACGGGGGCCAATCCGGGCAGAGCTGGGAAGGCGTCCGGGGAGGGAGCAGCGGGCGCTGCGGTAACTACTGCTGTGCGCGGCGGTGCGAAGTTATTCGCGCGCCGTGCGTGGTCGGCGGCGGAGCGCGCTTGGCGAGCGCCCGCGAGGCGCTGCGCCCGCGCGGCCTTGTAATTAACAAGGGCCGCGCATTCGCCGTAATTGGCGGTGTGCGGCCCCTGGCAGTTGGCGCATTTCGGCACCCCTTCTGTGCGCGGGCATGCCTCGAAGGCGTGACCGCCCCCACAATATAAACATGTAACGTCCCTCCTGCACCCGTTGTGGGAGTGGCCCCACATCTGGCACCGCTTACAATGCGGCACCCGATCGCTCCCGCGGTGCTCCTCCCACGCGATAATGCTATTTCCAATTACAGTGATTGTCTTCGCGTGGTTGACGTTCTGATGGTCGATCTCCACCACGTAGAGGCCGAGGCTTTCGAAGGTTTTTCCTTGCTCGGAGTAGAGAGGGCGGCGCATTTCACTGATGTAAAAAGTTTGCAATCCTGCTCTCTCTAACTCCTCGCGCAGTTCCTCGGTATTTATGTGGGAGGGTAGGCCGCGAATGACGAGGCGGTGGCGTCGCTCGGCGGTCGCGCGCCGGAAGAAAAATTGGGCGTCACGGTTAAACTGTTGCATTTTTTCCAGCAGCTGAATTATTTTGCCGTGGTCGGCGCGATTTCCCGGCTTTAAGGTAAAAAATGCGGGGGTGGTGGTTCCGCGGAGGGGGGCGGTGAGGTGGGGGGTAAGGGCGGCCAAGATCGCCTTTACATCGACCGGCTGTTGGACGCATATTTCCCCGATGCTTTCTCGGGGGCGTTGGGGCTGAGGGGCGCGGGCGGGGGCGGCAGCGTTTTGCTGCGTCGGTGCGGGTGGTGCCTGAGGGGCGGGGGCGGGGGAGGTGCGCGGTGTTAAAAGCTGGTAACGGTTCCGCACCGGCACGGAGTAGAGATTAGAATTTAGAGTTTCCTGGCGACGCAGGAAGGCGCGCGACGCCACGAGCTGCCAGCCGTCGTTGTCGTCGTCGTTGTCAGCGGGGGGGATATTTACGGGGGCGCTCTCGCTCTCGGCGGGGTTCATGGTGGCGGCGTCTGACTGGCAAGGGTGGTGGGGAGATGGGGGGCCAGGCATGCGCGTCTCCGCGGCGTTTCCGCCCTCCACAGACTCACCAATTGAAGATGTTGATGATGAGTGGGCGGTAGGTGAAGGAGGCGACAGAGTGAGCGCCGCGGCGGGCGCTTCGGGTTCAGCGGTGGCGGGCGGCGCGTCGGGCGCCGCTGCGGTTGCGTCAGTCGTTGTAGGCGGCGTGGCGGGCGTCTCAGGCAGCGTGGCTGGCGTCTCAGGCGGCGTGGAGAGCTCCGCGTGGAGTGCGGCGCGTGCGCTGCGCTTGGCGGCGGCTTCCTCCGCTGCAGCTCTCCGCAGCGCACCGATATCGTCCTTTAGGACCGGGTCGATGTGCCGTGCCACAAGGCAGGTGTGGCCCAGAGAATTATCAATGAATTGACAGGCGCGGCATCGGTTTCGTCGCGGGAGAGAGACGGATCTGCCCTGCTTTTGGTACGCGCGGGCGCGCGTCTGTACAGGGCTGGCTGCAGTGTTTGGTTGTTGATTCTCCGCTAGCATGTCCGGCGGACGGACATTGCCCTGTTCGGCGGAGATTATTTTGTATATCGCGTTTTAGATGATTGCAATGGTGTGAGTAGCCGCAGCTAATTTCTATCGCGACACTAAACTTCACAACCCGTAGCGCACAGTACGGCCGGCGCGGCTAAGTCGAAGCGAGAGGCGCGGCTCGGGCCGGCTCGGGCAACTTCGGCGCGGAGGGAGCTTGCGCGTCGACCTCGCGACGCGCCGAAGCGTTCGGAGCGGGGGCGGAAGGAGCGGAGATGCGTCAACTTCAACGCCCACGCACCGATTGAGTGAGCGCGCGCCGGGAACCGTGGGTCCCCTTTATAACCTCGGTATCGGGACGCCTCGTCGTCGGACGGAACGGAACAGCCGGCGCCGACCAATCATAGTGCTTTGCGCGAGAGCGCGCATCTCGGAACTGAGGTTTCGGGCCGCGCCGCACCCGTCGCGCCGAGATTCGAAATCCTGTGCTTTAGGACCAAACTGTAGCGAAATAGTAATGCTTGCAAACAATTCACCGTAGTCGAGACTCTCTGGCCCACCACTTTTCTCACGGCTTTAGGCGTTCAGATAGGCGTCAGAATGCATGTTTCCAGGCCTTACCTCGTCAACTGTGCGTCGTACGCACTCGGAAAAGAACATTTTTTTTCTGCGTCAAGTGGTCAAAGCACAAGGTTGAAATGGAAAAAAACACCTTCCCTAAGATGTGTTCTAAGCTGTAAAGTTCAACCCGTACCCCATTCCGGCCGTTTACGCCAGCTATTAGCGCCTCTACGAGGGGTCCCACGCGCCGTGTTTTCCTCACGTTTCCGCGTCTCTCTGCCCACGTCACTGAAAGTTTACGTCATTACATCCTCATTAAACGAATCACGATCGTTTCTTCCCCGTCTATTTGCACTTGAGTGTATAGACAGTAGTTAAGTTCTTCCTCCGAAGCTGCGATCGACACTTAACGACTCTACTTCGTCCTCTCGGGAAAGTACATCCATCACCGCGGCAATACGACTACAATCTAAGCGTTAACAATGAACTACCTTGCTCGTACGGTTGTTATGGATTCGTATAGGATTTCAGCTCCGGATACGATTCACCGCCCACACTACGAATGTGTGAATGTTCCGGCGTGCTCGCACAATTCAACATCTTTCTGAGTGCGCGAACTCTGCTATTCAATTTCCTCTTTCACAATCCTTTTCGACACAAGAGCGTTTG
Organism: Teleogryllus occipitalis; assembly: GCA_011170035.1. Taxonomy (NCBI): domain Eukaryota; kingdom Metazoa; phylum Arthropoda; class Insecta; order Orthoptera; family Gryllidae; genus Teleogryllus; species Teleogryllus occipitalis. The sequence goes on from BLKR01008036.1 coordinate 20,151, forward strand.
TACTACAGAGAGAAACAATGATCAAATACTATTTCATTTTTCATGTTCAACTACTACTGCTGCTGCTGCTGCTGTAGCTACGATAAGAATTGAGAAGAATTCTCGTGAAACTGAGAAGGTAATGTTTTCAAATAAAACACTTCTCCACCGATCTACAATCATATCACGGATCATTCTCGCCTTTCGGTTAGTTTGCGGGCGTGTACGCTACCTCGAAAGAGAGCACATTCTCGCCGTCGGCTCGAGAGCAGCGGGCCGACAATGCGAATGTGGCCCCTCTCTGTGAGACGAATATTTTCCAGACGAATGCGGATATGGCGTCGCCCATCGGTATTCTAGCAGGGCAAACTATTGTCTTGACATCGCGGGCCCTTTATCGCCCCTCCGGGTATTTCCCCGGCGAGCAGGGAAGATCGAAGAGCCGAACGTCGGCCCGAGTGCGACGGGCCGCCAGTGCGAAAGTTGCCCCTTTTCGGTGTTGAATAGTTTCGAGACGAATGCAGATAGAAAATCGCTTTTTCGAATGTGAGCGGCGGAAGTATCTGGCTTTAAAAGCGTCGCCCTGTTTTCGCCTTTCGGTTACTTTGCGGGCGTGCAGGCTACTTCGAAAGAGAGCACATTCTCACCGTCGGCTCGAGAGCAGGGGGCCGACAATGCGAATGTGGCCCCTCTCTGAGACGAATATTTTCCGGACGAATGCGGATATGGCGTCGCCCATCGGTATTCTAGCAGGGCAAACTATCGTCTTGACATCACGGGCCCTTTACCCCCCCTCCGGGTCTTTCCCCGGCGACCAGGGCAGATCGAAAAGGCGAACGTCGGCACGAGTGCGACGAGCCGCCAGTGCGAAAGTTGCCCCTTTCGGTGTTGAATAGTTTCGAGACGAATGCAGATAGAAAATCGTTTTTTTCGAATGTGAGCGGCGGAAGTATCTGGCTTTCAAAGCGTCGCCCTGTTTTCGCCTTTCGGTTACTTTGCGGGCGTGCAGGCTACCTCGAAAGAGAGCACATTCTCGCCGTCGGCTCGAGAGCAGGGGGCCGACAATGCGAATGTGGCCCCTCTCTGAGACGAATATTTTCCAGACGAATGCGGATATGGCGTCGCTCATCGGTATTCTAGCAGGGCAAACTATCGTCTTGACATCGCGGGCCCTTTATCGCCCCTCCGGGTCTTTCCCCGGCGAGCAGGGAAGATCGAAGAGCCGAACGTCGGCCCGAGTGCGACGGGCCGCCAGTGCGAAAGTTGCCCCTTTTCGGTGTTGAATAGTTTCGAGACGAATGCAGATAGAAAATCGCTTCTTCGAATGTGAGCGGCGGAAGTATCTGGCTTGAAAAGCGTCGCCCTGTATTCGCCTTTCGGTTAGTTTGCGGGCGTGCAGGCAACCTCGAAAGAGAGCACATTCTCGCCGTCGGCTCGAGGGCAGGGGGCCGACAATGCGAATGTTGCCCCTCTCTGAGACGAATATTTTCCAGACGAATGCGGATATGGCGTCGCCCATTGGTATTGTAGCAGGGCAAACTATTGACTTGACATCGCGGGCCTTATATCTCTCTTTCGGGTCTTTCCCCGGCGAGCAGGGCAGATCGAAAAGGCGAACGTCGGCCCGAGTGCGACGAGCCGCCAGTGCGAAAGTTGCCCCTTTCGGTGTTGAAGAGTTTCGAGACGAATGCAGATAGAATATCGCTTATTCGAATGTGAGCGGCGGAAGTATCTGGATTTCAAAGCGTCGCCCTGTTTTCGCCTTTCGGTTACTTTGCGGGCGTGCAGGCTACCTCGAAAGAGAGCACATTCTCGCCGTCGGCTCGAGAGCAGGGGGCCGACAATGCGAATGTGGCCCCTCTCTGAGACGAATATTTTCCAGACGAATGCGTATATGGCGTCGCCCATCGGTATTCTAGCAGGACAAACTATCGTCTTTACATCGCGGGCCCTTTATCCCCCCTCCGGGTCTTTGCCCGGCGACCAGGGCAGATCGAAAAGCCGAACGTCGGCCCGAGGGCGACGGGCCGCCAGTGCGAAAGTTGCCCTTTTCGGTGTTGAATAGTTTCGAGACGAATGCAGATAGAAAATCGCTTTTTCGAATGTGAGCGGCGGAAGTGTCTGGCTTGAAAAGCGTCGCCCTGTTTTCGCCTTTCGGTTAGTTTGCGGGCGTGCAGGCTACCTCGAAAGAGAGCACATTCTCGCCGTCGGCTCGAGGGCAGGGGGCCGACAATGCGAATGTTGCCCCCCTCTGAGACGAATATTTTCCAGACGAATGCGGATATGGCGTCGCCCATCGGTATTCTAGCAGGACAAACTATCGTCTTGACATCGCGGGCCCTTTATCGCCCCTCCGGGTCTTTCCCCGGCGACCAGGGCAAATCGAAAAGGCGAACGTCGGCACGAGTGCGACGAGCCGCCAGTGCGAAAGTTGCCCCTTTCGGTGTTGAATAGTTTCGAGACGAATGCAGATAGAATATCGCTTTTTGAATGAGCGGCGGAAGTATCTGGCTTTAAAAGCGTCGCCCTGTTTCGCCTTTCGGTTACTTTGGGCGTGCAGGCTACACCTCGAAAAGAGAGCACATTCTCGCGTCGGCTCCAAAGGCAGAGGCCGGCCCAGTGCGAATGTTGCCCTCTGAGACGAATATTTTCGAACGAATGCGGATGGCGTCGCCCATCGGTATTCTAGCAGGGCAAACTATCGTGCGGCATCACGGGCCTTTACCCCCCTCCGCGGGTCTTTCCCCGGCGACCAGGAGCGAATCGAAAAGGCGAACGTCGGCACGAGTGCGACGAGGCGCCAGTGCGAAAGTTGCCCTTTTCGGTGTTGAATACTTTCGAGACGAATGCAGATAGAAAATCGCTTTTTCGAGTGTGAGCGGCGGAAGTATCTGGCTTGAGAAGCGTCGCCCTGTTTTCGCCTTTCGTTTAGTTTGCGGGCGTGCAGGCTACCTCGAAAGAGAGCACATTCTCGCCGTCGGCTCGAGCGCAGGGGGCCGACAATGCGAATGTGGCCCCTCTCTGAGACGAATATTTTCCAGACGAATGCGGATATGGCGTCGCCCATCTGTATTCTAGCAGGGCAAACTATCGTCTTGACATCGCGGAATATCCCCCTCCGGGTCTTTCCCAGGCGAGCGGGAAGATCGAAGAGCCGAACGTCGGCCCGAGTGCGACAGGCCGCCTGTGCGAAAGTTGCCCTTTCGGTGTTGAATAGTTTCGGGGCGAATGCAGATAGAAAATCGCTTTTTCGAATGTGAGCGGGGGAAGTATCTGGCTTTAAAAGCGTCGCCTCGTTTTCGCCTTTCGGGTAGTTTGCGGGCGTGCAGGCTACCTCGAAAGAGAGAACATTCTCGCCGTCGGCTCGAGAGCAGGGGGCCGACAATGCGAATGTTGCCCCACTCTCAGACGAATATTTTCCAGACGAATGCGGATATGGCGTCGCCCATCGGTATTCTAGCAGGACAAACTATCGTCTTTACATCGCGAGCCCTTTATCCCCCCTCCGGGTCTTTCCCCGGCGAGGAGGGCAGATCGAAGAGGCGAACGTCGGCCCGGATGCGACGAGCCGCCAGTGCGAAAGTTGCCCTTTTCGGTGTTGAATAGTTTCGAAACGAATGCAGATAGAAAATCGCTTTTTCGAATGTGAGCGGCGGAAGTATCTGGCTTTAAAAGCGTCGCCCTGTTTTCGCCTTTCGGTTAGTTTGCGGGCGTGCAGGCTACCTCGAAGCAGAGCACATTCTCGCCGTCGGCTCGAGGGCAGGGGGCCGACAATGCGAATGTGGCCCCTCTCTGAGACGAATATTTTCCAGACGAATGCGGATATGGCGTCGCCCATCGATATTCTAGCAGTGCAAACCATCGTCTTGACATCGCGGGCCCTTTGCTCCCCCCTCCGGGTCTTTCCCCGGCGACCAGGGCAGATCGAAAAGGCGAACGTCCGCCCGAGTGCGACGAGCCGCCAGTGCGAAAGTTGCCCCTTTCGGTGTTGAAGAGTTTCGAGACGAATGCAGATAGAAAATCAGTTTTTTCGAATGCGAGCGGCGGAAGTATCTGGCTTTAAAAGCGTCGCCCTGTTTTCGCCTTTCGGTTAGTTTGCGGGCGTGCAGGCTACCTGAAAGAGAGTTATCCTCGCCGTCGGCTCGAGGGCAGGGGGCCGACACGTGAATGTATTCCTCTCTGACGAATATTTTCCAGACGAATGCGGACGCGGCGTCGCCCATCGGTATTCTAGCAGGGCAAACTATCGTCTTGACATCGCGGGCCCTTTGACTCCTCCGGGTCTTTCCCAGGCGAGAAGAGATCTGAGCAAATGTCGGTCTGAGTGCGACGGTGCTGCCAGTGCGAAAGTTGCCCCTTTTCGGTGTTGAATAGTTTCCTGTGACGAATGCAGATAGAAAATCGCTTTTTCGAATGTGAGCGGCGGAAGTATCTGGCTTTAAAAGCGTCGCCCTGTTTTCGCCTTTCGGTTATTTTGCGGGCGTGCAGGCTACCTCGAAAGAGAGCACATTCCCGCCGTCGGCTTGAAGGCAGGGGGCCGACAATGCGAATGATTCCCCTCTCTGAGACGAATATTTTCCAGACGAATGCGGATATGGCGTCGCCCATCGATATTCTAGCAGTGCAAACCATCGTCTTGACATCGCGGGCCCTTTGCTCCCCCCTCCGGGTCTTTCCCCGGCGCCCAGGGCAGATCGAAAAGGCGTGTCGGCCCGAGTGCGACGGTGCTGCCAGTGCGAAAGTTGCCCCTTCTGTTGAATAGTTTCGTGACGAATGCAGATAGAAAATCGCTTTTTCGAATGTGAGCGGCGGAAGTATCTGGCTTTTAAAGCGTCGCCCTGTTTTCGCCTTTCGGTTACTTTGCGGGCGTGCAGGCTACCTCGAAAGAGAGCACATTCTCGCCGTCGGCTCGAGGGCAGGGGGCCGACAATGCGAATGTTGCCCCCCTCTGAGACGAATATTTTCCAGACGAATGCGGATATGGCGTCGCCCATCGGTATTCTAGCAGGACAAACTATCGTCTTTACATCGCGGGCCCTTTATCCCCCCTCCGGGTCTTTCCCGGCGAGGAGGGCAGATCGAAGAGGCGAACGTCGGCCCGGATGCGACGAGCCGCCAGTGCGAAAGTTGCCCTTTTCGGTGTTGAATAGTTTCGAGACGAATGCAGATAGAAAATCGCTTTTTCGAATGTGAGCGGCGGAAGTATCTGGCTTTAAAAGCGTCGCCCTGTTTTCGCCTTCGGTTAGTTTGCGGCCGTGCAGGATAGAAAAGGAGCACATTCTCGCCGTCGGCTTGAAGGCAGGGGGCCGACACGTGAATGATTCCCCCTCTGAGACGAATATTTTCCAGACGAATGCGGACATGGCGTCGCCCATCGGTATTCTAGCAGGGCAAACTATCGTCTTGACATCGCGGCCCTTTACCCCCTCCGGGTCTCTTCCCAGGCGAGCAGGGCAGATCGAAAGGCGAACGTCGGCCCGAGTGCGACGGTGCTGCCAGTGCGAAAGTTGCCCCTTTTCGGTGTTGAATAGTTTCGTGACGAATGCAGATAGAAAATCGCTTTTTCGAATGTGAGCGGCGGAAGTATCTGGCTTTAAAAGTGTCGCCCTGTTTTCGCCTTTCGGTTAGCTTGCGGGCGTGCAGGCAACCTCGAAAGAGAGCACATTCTCGCCGTCGGCTCGAGGGCAGGGGGCCGACAATGCGAATGTTGCCCCTCTCTGAGACGAATATTTGCCAGACGAATGCGGATATGGCGTCGCCCATCGGTATTCTAGCAGGGTAAACTATCGTCTTGACATCGCGGGCCCTTTACCCCCCCTCCAGGTCTTTCCCCGGCGAGCAGAGCAGATCGAAGAGCCGGACGTAGGCCCGAGCGCGACGGGCCGCCAGTGCGAAAGTTGCCCTTTCGGTGTTGAATAGTTTCGAGACGAATGCAGATAGAGTTTTTCGAATGTGAGCGGCGGAAGTATCTGGCTTTAAAAAGCGTCGCCCTGTTTTCGCCTTCGGTTTGCGGCCGTGCAGGATAGCTCGAAAAAGGAGCACATTCCTCGCCGTCGGCTTGAAGGCAGGGGCCGACAATGCGAATGATTCCCTCTCTGAGACGAATATTTTCCAGACGAATGCGGATATGGCGTCGCCCATCGGTATTCTAGCAGGGCAACCATTGTCTTGACATCGCGGGTTCTTTATCGCCCTCCGGGTCTTTCCCCGGCGAGGAGGGCAGATCGAAGAGGCGAACGTCGGCCCGGGTGCGACGGGCCGCCAGTGCGAAAGTTGCTCTTTTCGGTGTTGAATAGTTTCGAGACGAATGCAGATAGAAAATCGCTTTTTCGAATGTGAGCGGCGGAAGTATCTGGCTTTAAAAGCGTCGCCCTGTTTTCGCCTTTCGTTTAGTTTGCGGGCGTGCAGGCTACCTCAAAAGAGATCACATTCTCGCCGTCGGCTCGAGAGCAGGCGGCCGACAATGCGAATGTGGCCCCACTCTGAGACGAATATTTTCCAGACGAATGCGGATATGGCGTCGCCCATCGGTATTCTAGCAGGGCAAACTATCGTCTTGACATTGCGGGCCCTTTATCGCCCCTCCGGGTTTTTCCCCGGCGAGCAGAGAAGATCGAAGAGCCGGACGTAGGCCCGAGTGCGACGGGCCGCCAGTGCGAAAGTTGCCCCTTTTCGGTGTTGAATAGTTTCGAGACGAATGCAGATAGAAAATCGCTTTTTCGAATGTGAGCGGCGGAAGTATCTGGCTTTAAAAGCGTCGCCCTGTTTTCGCCTTTCGTTTAGTTTGCGGGCGTGCAGGCTACCTCAAAAGAGATCACATTCTCGCCGTCGGCTCGAGAGCAGGCGGCCGACAATGCGAATGTTGCCCCACTCAGAGACGAATATTTTCCAGACGAATGCGGATATAGCGTCGCCCATCGGTATTCTAGCAGGACAAACTATCGTCTTTACATCGCGGGCACTTTATCCCCCCTCCGGGTCTTTCCCCGGCGAGGAGGGCAGATCGAAAAGGCGAACGTCGGCCCGAGTGCGACGGGCCGCCAGTGCGAAAGTTGCCCCTTTTC
>BLKR01008037.1:0-27181 GCA_011170035.1 Teleogryllus occipitalis
TCCATTTAAGGTTTGACTGAATTCAGAGACCTAAAAATTTTGTTGCCTTAACATCAGTCAATGGTACACCGTTCGTTTTCAATGGAGTATAGAATTGTTTATTTGAAATGGAAAACTGCATTAAAAACTTTTTTTTCCATTTACTATTAATTTGTTATTTCGGAACCAATTTGAAACATCTGATATTGTACTATTTACGGTTTCTTTATTGCAAAGGATGTTCGTATCATCGCAAGAGAACCGTTCTTCCGTTTTCGAATCGCCGAGGGCATATCGTTTACGTAAAGTAGGAACAGAATAGGGCCTAAAATCGACCCTTGAGGAACTCCACATGGAATGGGCAAAGAGTGGGAAAGGTGCGTACGTAATGTTCCATCATTCCAGTAAGGTATTTCAACTCTCTGAGATCGTTGTTTAAGGTACGAACATAACCAATCTAGAGCAATACCACGAATTCCATATGAAGGTAATTTGGAAAGTAAAATGTCATGATCAATGACGTCAAAAGCTTTGGAGAGATCTAAAAATAATCCAATAGGTGCCTCGTTTTGATCCAATGATGAGGCGACATCTTTAAGAAAAGAAAATATAGCTGTTTCCGTTGATTTTGATTTTCTAAATCCATGCTGGCAATCTGAAAGCGCGTCGTGTTTAGTGAGAAAGGTTTCCATTCGTACGTAAAAAGTCTCTCTAATATTTTTGAAAAAACTGATAGAAGAGAAATGGGCCGATAATTTTGAATTTCATTTTTGTTGCCTTTTTGAGCGGCTTAATTTTAGCTGTTTTGAAAATATCTGGAAGCGTTCCAGTGCATAAAGATGCATTAAATATGTGAGTTAACGGGTGTATAATGGCATACGCACAAGTCTTTAACAAAGAATCTGGGAATTCATCTAAACCGGACGAATATTTATTTTTTAGTTTACCGATTATTTTGAGAATTTCATAGGAAGAAGTTTCAGAAACGAACATTGTGTCTAAAATTTTGGGTGAACTGTCTGTTTTTGAATTTTGTGGCTGAAGACCCTTAGTGAGATCGGCAGCAATTCTCCAAAAGTATTGGTTAAAGAGACTAGCCACTGTTGCCGGATCGTTCACATTTATATCGTTATATTTTAAAACAACATTCTCTACGGGTTTTCTAGTTGATTTGGTAGTATTGTTTATTATATTCCACATTGCTTTTGTTTTATTATTTAAGTTCAAAATATCCTGATCGTTTTTCATGTTTTTAGCCTGCCTTATGACTTTTCGTAACAATGTTTTGTATTTTTTAAAGTAGATAAGGAAATCTTGAGATACGTCATGACGTTTAGAAATAAAGTAGAGAGTACGTTTATTTTTACACGATGTTCTAATTCCTTTTGTGATCAAAGTATTACTTTTTCGTGAAATGTTTAATTTTCTCTTTTTAATAGGAAAGCATGCGTTAAAGAGAAATGAAAGCTTTGAGAAAAATAAATTATATTTTTCATTTGTGTCAATAGCGTTATAAACTGCCTCCCATGATTCTTTCAGCAAGTAGTCCGTAAATAACTTTATGTTAGCTGTAGTAAATGCTCTGCACATGCGTGTTTTATTTATTGTGTCAGTATTCATGTTATTAGTAATTGTAAGAATTTGTGCATCGTGGTCACTGTAACCTAGATTATTCGTTATTATTTCATATCTAGTTGTGGTTTTGTTAATTATAATTTGATCTATTGCTGTTTGTGATTTAAGAGTATTCCGTGTAGGTACGTTCACTGCAATATCTAAATTAAAAGAATGAATTAAATTGAGAAACTGCTCTTTTTCGTGGGATTCGCTCAGAAAATCAATATTGAAATCTCCACATACAACAATGGATTTAAAAGAGAGATTACTAATTTTGTTCAGAGTTATCTCTAGATTTTCTACGAAATTGAAATAATCTAAAGCTTGCTTTGTTGGAGGTCTGTAGATGCAAAGTAAAATAATTTTGAGCGTAGTAAGATGTACAACTGTTATTTCAAAAACTTTTCAACTGCATATAAATTGAATTCTGACAAGAAGGTAGAATCAATATTATTTCTTACATAAATACACGAACCTCCGTAAGCAGGGCCTTTATTTGATTCCCTTGCTCTACAATAAGATCCTGCAAGGTAAAAACTAGGAATTTGGAGTGTGTTTAGATCATTATGCGATAACCAATGTTCTGTAAAGCAAAGAACATCTATTTGACTGAGATCACACTCTAATGCTGCTTCGATAAATTCAATTTTATTTGAAAGAGATTGCACATTATGATGCATTATTTGAATCTTTTGAATGTACCTACACGAATGCTTTTCTGCTGCATTTGACTGTAATTGCTAATTATTTATCTCATTTTTACCTCGAGTGCGTGGTCGAAGGAAGTATCGTGTCCCAGCAGTGTTAGGAGGTGAGGAAGGAGGGGGTACAGATGTAGGGGAATGAATAATGGGAGAGGTAGTACAAGGATTAGGTTCAGGGGATAAGGTAATTGGGTCCAAAGGGGTTCCGGAGGATGGAAGAGAACTAGGAGATGTAGGTGGGGATGAATCTTGGATAGGATACTGCTGAGGTGTAAGGATGTGTTTGGCAAGTTCGCTACCGAGTGCATGTTTTCCGACAAGGTTCAAGTGAAGACCATACCGGGTGAAGTGTTTTTCTGAGAGAAAGTTAAGCTCAAATAATTTAACATGTGTGCCTCTCAGATGCAGTTTTAATTTGTTGTTTGCGTGTCTAATTTCTTTGCACAGTGTTGGTTTGTTGTACCAGAAGGGCAGAGTCGAGATTACAATGTTCGTGTTTTGGGCGGCACGTTGTGGTTTGTCAACATGTTGCTCAGGTGTAAAGTGACCACCCAAATTGATGTCATTCTGCCCTCCTATGATGATGACTGTATCCCGTTTGGTGAGAGTTTTTGTGTGGGTGTCCAATTCACTGATCACGTCGGCAAACCTCTCGTTAGGTTTAAACACACACATGACAGAGAAATTGGATGGGAGTTTCCCACTGAGCAGGGAGGAGATTTGTCGCCCATGGCTATCTGCTAAAATTAGTACCTCTTTCGTGGGCTCAGTAGGAATGTCCTTGTTCACTTGTGGGCCAGGTTGCGCAACTCTACGTGTCTTTGTTTCTTTGCGCTTGCTAGCCTGTTTGCGTCGGTTTGTGGGTGGACGTGTCGATGATGGGAGGGGGTAGTGAGGATTGGGAAGGCATGGAAAATCATTGTCATAATCTAACACAGCAAATCTGTTTTGAGTCATGATTGGTTGTGATGATTGTGTTTTGCTTTCGCGGATGGACGGTTGAAAGTTTCTGCGGTGTTGCCTATTGTTGTCCAACCGTCTGAGTTTTGAACGACCTCTTCGAGCCTTCGGATATGTTCATCTAAATTTTTGTTTACGTGTGTGAAGGCTTTCAGAAGGTCGGCTTTGAGAGTGTACAGAGTAGAAAGTGTATAGCGAATAGTAGACATGTCACGAATGCGTATCAAATGCGTGGCAAATATGAGAATAAATAATTAGATGAGAAATCAGATTATGTGTCAAAAATGTTTCCTAAATTATCTATTTAATTTACGTGTATTAAATTATTTAATTTAAGTTACGTATTTATTTAAAAAAAAAAAAGAAATGTGATTCTAATTAGTATTTAAATGTTATTGGTTAATTGTGAGTAGAGTTGAGTGTGTTTCCGTTAATAGATCTAAGCTGCAAACTAATAAATACAATTAGATAACTATACTTTACCTCTTTTAAGGCCACAAAAATTCACCACTTTGATATTCTTTTGAAATCACAAGGTTCAAAATTTTCCGTTACTAATATATGCGAAACTTTAAATTTTGATGTTTTTCACAATTATCACAACACTTTCACTAGTTGTTTTACCCTTTACGCAAAACTAAATTTATTTGTACACCAAATATGTATTAAAAGTCTTTGAACTCGTTAAAATGCACGTTTGTCCGTTACGCTGTCTTTTCAACAAATAACTATTTACTTCTTTTCCACTGCTTCGGACAATATAAATCTCTTTCAGCGTTCCTGTAACAAGTAAACAAGTAAAGAAAACAATTTAAAAACAAAAGGTACCTGAAAGATGTGAGAAAGTAGTCAAAATTAGTAAAATATTGGAGCACAGTCCGAGCACGTCAGTCACGCAAGGAAGCAATCCTACTAGATCAAAAACTTCTTTAACATTATGGAGCACCATGGAAACAATTGTTCGAAAAAGGAAAGTTTCCAGTAAACACAATCTATAGAACATTACAAGAATAGTAATAATGCAAGTCTAAGCTAAATATATGACAAACTTCTGAAATTCATGTCAGCCAGGATCGTATCTGCGTCCAAAAATTGTTTGCGCCCCCATTATCGGGCTAAATTTAATTGTCTTCATTTGTTCTGTGGTTTGGGTTTAGATTTGTGCACCTATATTTGTGGAAGTAAAGAAAACCCACTTAAGATAGTGTTATTGCCGTTAACACCAACTGCACATTTTCCCGACTCAAAACACACAATACCTAAGTAGCCAAGCATGTTTTACACCGACTCTACACTAATTTCCTGTGGGCATAGAAATTGAAAGGAAAATTTGCACCTTCCGGCCATGTGAGTGATGTGCGGTTTCCTTAGGTACCCAGAAACTTGGGGGAAAACCAAATACCACGGTGTCAACTCTGGCAGAAAATTTAAACATTTTATAGTGTGGATTAAGTAGAGAACACGGTACAAGTGATTGAAGACGTTTCAACCGGCATTTCACACAGCTCAGGCGAGAAGGAAATCCACTCTGGAGGGAACGATGGTAGTTACGAGGTTTTGAGGGGAACCATTCGTAGGGCATGGGTAGTGAGCAATATACATAACATGATACACAATTATAATAAGGCATGGGAGTTCTAAATAATTTAAAAAAAATTAAAAGTAAATCTAAAATAATTTTAATACATCGTCATTTGTTACGTACTTTCATTACGTCATTTCACGTAATTGGACCCGGAAGCGCCATAACTATTCTGATAGTTGAAGCGAAAGTTCCATAGCGGTATCCTCGCCGTTTTACTTTGAATTTTTGTGTATGTCGGGATAGCTGTCAGAGGTGGGCTACGTTTCTGATGAGCAGTTACGTTTCTTGTGCTCTTACGATTGATTGAGCTTTGTGATCGTGCTACGAAGGTGAGAATGAATGTGGTCCATTAAAAGTGGTGACAAAACAGGTGTTTGGCGGTGACTTCAGTGACTTCATAACCTTGGATTGTTTGTTCCAGGGTTTGTGTGTAAAATACGTAAGTGTCCTACAAGGTTGGTCAACTAGAATGGGTTGTGTGATGGCTTCAAGTGGATGTGTAGTAAGGTCATCACAAGGAGACTTGTTTGCGAGAAGCAAAATAGGTATGAAAGATCCTCGCTTTCCCTTAGGGAAGACTCCAACGGACACGAAACTGATACGAAAACGCACTTAGGAAAATTTTATTCGTTTCTTTCCGACCGCTTTTCGTAAGGGAGGGTGTGAGGGTGTCCCATGCACTGTAGGAATGTATGAAAGAACACCTTTTCGTCAGGCGCCACGGAATGCACAGAAAATGCTCAAATAAAGAAAATGAAGAAAATGCTCAAATAAAGAACTTAAGACCTTTTGGTCTTCCATGAATTAAGTAACGTATTAAATAAAACATTATGGGAGTAACTACTGAAGAAGAGAAGTCCTCGAAACGTAGAGATGAGAAACTATAAAAATTAATATAACATTTTATAAAAATTTAAATTATGGTGTCTGGTTAATGTTTTTCTGGTTTCAATGTTTTCATCAAAAATGTTTCTGGGCCAAAAAAACTATAAATGGAAACCAAGACAGTTTGATAATTGAATATAACCGTCTAGTTTTCCTAACAGCACGCGAGCTCAACGCAAATCGAAAATTTAGTTCTAAAACAAAATGAACAGTAAACACAAAACGTTTTATGTGAATATACAAAAATAAATGTTACCTTTCTATATCCTGGTTGAAGTCTTTCCTTTTAAAACTGCTTTCCCTCTCTAGACATGTTCATTCCCCACAATTTTCGCAGGCGTACGTAAAATGAAATGTCTTTGGTAAAAGAGGGATGCACTCCTTTTTATTGACGAATTCCTCAGTCCAGGAAGAGCGAAATTAGAAGCGCCGAAGACCATTTCATATGGGTTTGCCTGTAAAGACGTATAGTATATGCAGATTATCTTTCTCGTGGTGTTCAAATGAAATCTAACTCGCCTATGTCCATCATGAATACTTTAACTACATTAAAAAATCAACGCAATATACATTTAATCTATCAATTTCAAGAATAAATAAAAAGTTTTGGAAAATACAAATACTTCCTTACCTAAAGTGGCGACGAACATCCTTTTTTATTGTAACATTTTTCACATCCAATCTTCGAAAAGCACATCGAGAGAATTAACCTTCCGCGCAGCTGCCATCACGACGTTCCACGGCCAAATGACCGAGCGACAGCCTAGCAAGCAGCGAAGAGGGGAGTTCCTCTAACGCATGGCGGAGGGGAGAGGAGGGGAAGAAGAAATGGAGCTTCAAAGGAGTCCGCGAAAGAAATTTATGGGGTGGACAGAAATATTTACACGGTATTATCCGCACATGTTTTATTGATATCTGGAACAATTACCCCTTTTCAATTTTATTTTAAAATTTATTTTATAGTTTATTTTGTAATATATTTAATATTTTATTTTATAATATATTTAATATTCTATTTTTTTATTTTATGTATTCAATTATTGAATAGTCAAAAAGGAAGAAAAGTATATAGTGTGAACGTTTTCTTGAACATCGGAATCTTTAGACTCGCCATTCAAGGATATTAAGTTTAATTGTGAATAAAACTAGTGGCGCTGCAAAATCGCATACTTTGTCTGATATTCCAAAATTTGCAGTTTTCGAAAATTCAGAAGTTAAACGAAAAAAAGACCTATGCTATTCTCTTCAGCGTTCCTTGTTTTAACCATGGAAAAAAAATTAATGTCAAAATTGGAGCGCTTTTTGAGATTTTTCTTATTATAAATTGCATTAACTTCACGCACAAAATACGCGAAAAATACCCGTTTTTACAAACAATTATACATGACTGCGTCAATGAGTTTATTTTTCTCCGAAATCTACGAAGAATTTGCTCGTGTTTCGCGAGCAATTATTTGTTATGAACAAGTGATAGATAAGTTTTAAAAATTGGTTTCCTGAGTAACAGCGAGGATATAAAGTTACACGCGTTGCGCACATAATTTGTTTATGTTTTGTTGTCTCGTTCTTTAAATTCGAATATGATTAGCAGTGACGAACAACAGAAGGCGCCAGAGACCCAGCTAGTTTTTCTTGAAATGCTAAGCAAATATAAAATTCTTTTTTAAATGAGCCAGCTCCCGGAGGTACGCTGTCGCCGAAACAAAGCATTATAAAGTTTCAACAGAACCCCGAAAAATTCAGAGTATAAATGAGCGATGACCAGTTGATTTGGAAGATATGGAATATGAAAAAGCGCCTGAAAGCAAAATCCGTACCAACCATACAACACTGTCCTTTTCAAATCGGTAACGATTCTTGTAGTCTACTTCACGAGAATCTCGCTTTATCTTGCAAAGTATTTTTTAGTCCGCAGAATCTGCATGTGAACACACGGTAAAAACACTGCCATTTTAACCTTACTTTTCAAACGTGAATCTGATTCTGAGGTCACTCCGAAATTTTGGAGCAAGTGCTCGATCTAGAGAATAAACGCTTAACTTTATTCATACCAATTCTGAGCATATACTCACCAGTTGAGAGTACGCTTAGAGACGGAGCAAGTGTTCAGAGACTCAGCAATTGCTCACACGAATTGCTCACCCACTTTATTCATACAAAATAGGACGGTGTGCACATCAACCAGCTATGCGATATTAAATTTTGAGTTAATCGTGTTCAAAGATTTTTTTACATTTTTAGCTCTAAAACCTATAATATAATTATTTCTGACTTCATAATTACTTACATCACAGTATTTTACTCGTACCGCATAAGTAAAAGTCCTTTATATTAATAAGAGACAAGATTTTCATATCGCACTTAGACGGAACGAGAATGCTGTCATTAGAGTTTTGAAACCATCTGTTAAGCGCCACGAGAGATCGCTTATCTTGTTGATGCGTTTTAATATTTAGTATCAAAAAACGCCAAAACAAGGCCTACAGTCTGTTGATGCAAAATAATGTATCATAGCCGATTCGGTTGCCGAGATCGCAAAGGCAGTAGTGTCGTAACGGTCTCGGACCGAAGGGTCGATGGTTGTATTTGTTTTCGTTCTTTCACCCCTTATCATCACCATATCGTTTCATCTTCATAGTTACCATACCGATAACTCCAATAGTGATCGCTAATGACCTGGATGTTGATGCGACCTTAAATAACAAAAAAAAATTATCATAGTCGGTGTTTCTACGCGTTATTATTTGTTTTGTCTTTTGTACACATAACATTTATACATTTACATACGAAATAAATTTATTCGTACAACTACTCACCAAAAACAAAGAAAATAAAGCAAACATTCATCGAACCATTGTCAAAATTTTATTGAATCACGAATTTTTCTTTACAGAAAATCATTTATAATTTTTCATGACCTTGTACACTAATTCTAATGACAGTAAACACACGGCACCTGAACCCCAGCATAGCTGACTGTCGCCTACTTTCTCCCTTCTCTTTCTTTTTCTTTCGCTGACTCTTATTTTACTGGCAATGAAATAAGCTTGTGTTTCATATGACTGAATTCCAGAATATTTCAAATTCGTTTTTCTCTTCTTCATTTCTCACTCTCTCGTTAGCAATGAGGG
The DNA here is from genome assembly GCA_011170035.1 of Teleogryllus occipitalis. Classification (NCBI taxonomy): domain Eukaryota; kingdom Metazoa; phylum Arthropoda; class Insecta; order Orthoptera; family Gryllidae; genus Teleogryllus; species Teleogryllus occipitalis. The sequence continues at coordinate 8,862 of BLKR01008037.1, forward strand.
CCCACATAATTCTATAATGACATATTTTTCTAAGTTAACTAACAATGGACCTTTCAACAGGTTCAGGTCGAAATCTGGCCTGATTTATTTTCTTTTGTACGATATTCTACGATTTTGTACGATATTTGTACGTCTATTTATAACCGCTGTAAAAAATTAGCTGCCGTGCTACACTGGAAGTTAATGGGAAAAAAATTGTCGATTTTGGTCGCATTATTTTTGCAGACTGCGTGGACAACCCTTACTGCAGATAGCAGTGTGACCGCGAACGACTCAAGTAGTGCTGTTATTGCTCGCTAGGAGGTTGTGTCTAGCAGTTCTCTGGGTGGAAACCAGTTCAGTTCGGGAAACACTGTGCCCTGGAATACTCAAGCTGTGAATTTATTACCTGTAATCGCCAGTAGTTACATGTTGTAAAATACATGAGTTGGGAAATCAATTTCTAAAGAGTTTTGCAGTAAGATGTTACGTAGTTAGAAAATTAATTTCAATTACTATTTAATTTTTCCATATTTTGAGATGAAGGCTGCTTTAAGGCATAGATGCATTTAAAAGTGATTAAGCTTCGCTCTGCCTTCAGCTTCCTTATGTGGGTGGTGTAACACACACTTGTGATTCGCACAATTAATTAACACTGGACATTTTTGTAATAACTACACTGAATAAATTTAAATGGTATTAGTCACTTCTGTATTTTTAAGCATCAATTTCAGTTCTAATCATGTTTAAGGTGAAAGTTGAAAGGATTTGCCCTCTTTCCTACGACCAAATTTCTTTATGTTAATCTAATGCCTCGAGATGTTGAATTCAGTCACAGATCAACTGAAGTGGGAAAGAAACGCGTTGTATTGAACCATCATATTTTGATGTGTATACTATGACAAAGTAATAGAAGGTTGGTAAACAATGTTAACTCGTGCAACTTTTCTTGAACGATGGATTGAAGTAATGCAGGCGGAGTGGGGGTATCAGTTACAAAGTCGGCCACTAGAGTATTTACAGTAATGCCAACATCTGGAAAATCAAAGTCAAACCTAGTACGTGTGTGGCCAGGTCATCGCTCTGGGTAGGCAACAGCAGGATCAGTAGATAGGAGTTTTAGGTGCCTCCCTTAAAGGACCTGGACCTGCCTCAGCCATTTCTTTAGATAATGGTAATAAAGCTAAATAGAAGTTCTCGACTATGAAAGCAACTAGCTTTGACTAGCTTCTGTTTCGCGCCAACCAAGTTTTAATGCTTGTAATGTTGTCATCAGTGCTCGCTGGGAGCTTTTGCCTTCAACTGTTTATTGCTCAAAAGAGGGGGAAGCAAGGTCACGTTCAAGAAGAGTTGCGCGAGTAATACTTTCATGCCGCGGGCACACGTTGGCATTGCATCAGTTTTCGGTCTCCCAAGGTCGAAGAACTAGTGCCCGGAGGAACCAGCGCCTTGCCGCGCGTCTTGCGGCTCGTCAAGGGCGTGAGCAACGTGTTTTGCGACCTTGAATTGAAGCTCGTGCCCGTTGGAGCGCTTGTTCGCTCGCCAGACTATCTCACACTGCAGGCAGCGCTGCGCAAACCCCACGCGGACGACGACGATTTGCGTCGTGAAAAATGTGGAAATTTCGCGTTTTTTAGAAACTTAACGTGCGAAACAGCAGATAATTTTTTCACAGCTCTTATAAATAGTAAATATTTCAAAAGAAAAAATCTCAGGGCAGATTTCGACCTGAACCTGTTGAAAGGTCCCTTGTAAGTAAAGTGAAATCAACGATATACTCACGTTTCATATCGGTTAGTGCCTAAAAACATTGACTTTTTAGTACGTGTATTTACTTATTTTAACCAAAAGCAAATACATCACAAATATTTTACTCATAAGTACATATTTTTACATATTTCTGAATATTTCAATTTTTCCACATTTTTTGTAGCATTCATTTACCTTTTATGTTTCTTGATAAGGAATCGCTGAAACAATTCAGCATTCTCAAACACATTTTCCCTGCAGCCTCGTCTCTAAAACGGCGCTACTGCATCACGTTAAAATGCGCCTCTCTATATATACGGGCAAAAACCCAAAGGACAAGACGTATATGCAATCCATAACTACCTGTGTGTTAGTTTTGAGCGCGAGTATCGCAAAGAGCAGATGACTGCTTAGGAAGGAAGTTGGTCATGACATGTGGAGCAGGCGTTATCACGCGCCCACGTCGCATCTTTCAAAGGTCTCCCGTGACCTTGGCAACGTTCGCCATCTTCTTTTGAAGGTCATCTCCGTTCATTCGGCGTAGGGCGCAGAGACCTTCCCTGTTCATTGAAGCGCCAAACTACAACATGAGAGTGGGACTATCTGACGCCTACATGCCTAATGTGAAATTAAGAACAGCAGTTACGAAAATCTAGGTTTTATAGCCGGTTGTTGTGAAACTAAAATCCCTGATGTGACTGATGGTGTTTACATTTTTCATTATTTATACGGCTGCATTATTTAATGCAGATTTGGCGCCAATATTTTGCGTACACTTAGTGCATGGTCTAATGCAATTGATGGCGTCACTATCTTATTTTTTGTTAATGGTGCTTAGAACGTTGATGCTTAACACTGTCTAATTGAGAAAGTTCTTCGAAACTCGGAGCAAAAGGTAATTGCTTACTTTTTATTCATATCACTAATTGAGATGAAATTTTCACCAAAGTATGCAGTTCATTGGGGAAGTTTTAGTTATTAGCTTTTAGATAACATTTTTTTATTTTAAAGATATTGGACAGACTTCAATTTTTGAAAGGAACACTATACTTATTGTTGCACGAACAGAAAAGCCTTGAGAAGGTGAGTTCATTATAATATATGAAATAATATATGTTATATGAAATGTAAAATATATTATTGTGGTGTTTAATGAATAATTAACAGCTCAAAAGAGTATGAATCTGGTGAAATCATACAAAAAGCAGGTAAACGGACGTTCGTAGCTCGGCGCCGGGTAGCTCAACTAACGCCAAGATGCAAGGCACAAAGAACTACGACTCTGGTGTCCACATCGGTGGAATTTCGCTTTCAACAAACCTCCAAGCGATTTGATTCAAAGCACTGATATACCATTTCGTGCAAAAGAAACAAACGAAGTGAAAAAAAATCACCGGTAATTCTCATAGTAGCATCGTTCATTATACAGGATTAAACATATTCGATTTTTAAAAGGGGCATATTGCGTGATGTGTGGTCTTGCGAAATAGACTCTACAGTAAACATTAGGTCGCTGTTTCTTTTTAATTATTGTGCGTTAATTCGGATGGCGAGCCGTTCTCTTTGCTTTGAATGGCTTCGGTAGATTTCTGAAAGGCAGGAAAAATTAACAAATATTTCTCTACTTCACTGTGAATATCCCGGTATTGTTGGGAAAGGATAAATTCAACTAAGTTGCAACTTCTTCAGTAATAGTGAGTGTCACTAAAGATTTTTTTTTAAATGTAACTATCCAATTTTCTTCAGTATGTCCTCGCGAATTTGCCGTAAACAATTAATGAAACGATATAACTTTCACAGAAATTACTTACTGATAACACAAATATTATGCAAATTTCTACGTTTTCACGTCAACTGTCCGCAGTAACACCACCCATCGGGGACACAAATCTCTGCTCTGCACTCTCTACGTCATTCACTCTCTGCATGGAAAAAACATTTGACTGAAAAAATGCCTCATTTATGCTTGTGTATCGCAGTGTCGATTGTCGTTTAGATGCGGTAGACGACTTTATTCCTTGTTTTGAAACAGTGAACGATGGAGGCCGTAAAACCATTCAGAAATCCGGCCGCACCGTGAACTTCCGAACCTACTATAAAGCCAAATTTTAAAAATCATGCGTGCTTTCGTTTATCAAATACATATGTTGTATTTCTGAATTTGCCTTCTCAAGATTAACCTAATAATTTAAAAAAAGTATAGAGTTCCATTTTAAATGTGAAGTTTCTCCAATATCTTTATAATAAAAAAAGCAATCAAAAAACTAATAACTACAACAGATAATCCTCTACGTTCTAAATCGTTTGGTGAAAATTTCACCTCAATATCTCGAACTCTAGAAAATATTTTAGGAGGACGCTTTTATCGAATAACCCCGTTGCACATAAGAACGAAATTTATTCACTTTTTCGTTACCAGGACTTGGCAATACGAGTTTTTCTGTCTAAAATTCCCCGGTTTTTGGCGTACGTTTACAATAAACGATGGGTGCTCGGAAAAAGGATGTAAGCAACAAAACCACAATTTTGTAGTAGAAAGAAAAAATGTTTGTTGGATCTATTTCATAAAATACATCTGTGAAATCATTGTCATCACTGAAAATACAACTTTCAACGGATTTATACAATATTTCATGATGCATGTGTCCAAATTATTACAGTTCGTGTAACTTTCACAAAGGGACGATATAATATTACTTTAATATTCGGGCACTCCTGGAAGTTCCTCGTAATTTCAATTAATTTCCATCTTTGGTTGTAGGTGGCGAGGTGAAAACTTAAACAATAATACAAATATCACAGTTTATGTTCAGTAACTGTTTAGGTGGCAGAAGTAGCTCATCTAAGAAAGATGGGCCGCAAAATTGGAAGCGCTACGTTCGAGCAGCGACAATTGCCTATTTTCCATTATGTCAAGGGCCTTGCGGAAAGAAAAAAATAACAGAAATGCTAAACGTTTGTACGAGTACGGTTAATGACACATTACTGAGTTTCTAGAATAAAGACCGGATTTAAAACATAGGTCAGTAACATGTAAGAACTCGTGCTATTGCGAGCGGAGGAGAAAATCCCAGGGTCAGTGCTAGGGGGCTGTCTGTCGAACTGCTTACATCAACTACAACGTCCATCCATCCGGAACCTGTGAGCTGAGATCTCAGAAAGGTTGGATATAATCGACGAGTAGCTTGGAAAAATCCTTTCATCAGCGAGAGAAATACAAACAAGAGGTTACAGTTCAAAGAGCAGGGTACAGGCAAAGACGAAGGATGGTGGGAAAGTGTCGTATTTGTGGACGAGAGTAAATTTGAGGTAATAAATTACTTGTATTAAATTTTATCATCACCAATATAATTATTGGATATCATGACGGAGTTGAAATAATTGTTATAATGCTTAATATTAGTGATAGTATGATTATTGCATCTTCGTCTGGTGCTGTACTCCTTTTATTATTGTTATTATTAATATTGTTATTATTATTGTAATTATTATTATTTAACTGCCATACTCAATTGTAGTTCAAAATAAAATGTAAATGTAATGTATTCGGATCATATGGTAGGTGAATGATGTGGAGAAAGCGAAATGGTTGGCTTAGTAAGAATTGCCAACAGTAAAACATGAAGAAGGGCACGTGATGCTTTGGGGCTACATAGCCTCCAGTGGAGTGGGCGAAATTGGTTTTATTCAATATACCATAGATAAAATGCAGTATCTGAATATTCATAAGAATAATGTGCACAGTAGCGCAGGAAAACGGTTTTAAATATTATCAAGGCGAACCGAAACATTAGGCTCGCGTACCGGGGAGCAATGGCTTAGTGCATCAACTGATGTCACTGCAGAGCCTCTGATCGAAAGGTCCTAGGTTCCAGTCCCGACGGCGGCAGAATTTTCGACACTAGCTTTTCAGCTAGGTCGAATTCAGTCGCTGTCTGGAGAAGAATTCCAGCGGCCAGCTGCTCTGGTCGGGAGTTTTCTGTGGTTTCCTCCGATCAACACCAGGTGAATGCTGTAGCAGTGCTCTAACAAACAGGTCACAGACCGCGCGCGATCTTTCCTTCATCTTCCTGGTCCTATCCTCACCCCTTACTCACACACTTACACTAACATGCACTACATTATCACACATGCCGGGTGACCGGTCGGGGACAGAACTTGTCCCGGCTGGGGCGGTGCTCCGCTTGTGGAAAATACTTGATTGAGGAAAACCCTGCTAGTCAACGGTAGTTTGGCGCCGGATCTCGCCATTCCGAGGGTGAAGATTACCGCCACCTCCTGATGAACATGCACCACACTTACTAATGACCTCAGTAGTTGACGCGCCCTGAATCACTAACAATCAATTAATCAATTAGGCTCACGTTGTGAGGGAATGCCTTATATGCATGGTAATTGCTCATACATGACCTGGTGATAGAGTATAGTAAGTTATTCATGAACGCGAAAGAAAAAAGTGTCTTCATTCAAAAACCATCTTGAAAATTTTGAAATTTTTTTTGTCATTTGTAATATTTTACAAAAAAGGTAGCCCAAATAGTACATTACATATTGTTCCCTGTTGCTCTTGCCTACTTATCTAACGAATATGAAATGAGAGAGAAAAACTATTCTTTGTGTTATTTAGGATAGTGTATCATTATTGCGTATACAGCCAAAATTTCGTATTTTCACCTCGTGTAAGAGGGGCTCCACAAGTACTCAAAATGACCTCTTCTTACGTGAACCTAGTTAGTCATCTGCGCCTCACGGCCTTCATGACGTGCCCAACTTTGCCGGATAGTACCTTTATTTCTGCCGCCACGCTTTCGATGCGCCGAAGACCGATGCTCGACTGCGGTAGCATAAACGCGGTCTTTCTTTAATCCACAGATCCAAAAGCGTTGGGAGTACCTGAATTATAAAATACAGGTACTGAACGTCTCCTTTGCGCAGGAAATGCCTAGTGAATTGAAAACGACGTTATAAGTGTCTTTTGTACAAATGCTGCACCCATTGAAAATGGAAAAGTAATTTCTTCGCATGAATTATTCGCCATACTAGGGAATGTGATGCGTTGACCTCGCGCAATATTTGCCTTGTGCTCGTCTCCGAGGTTCCTCGGATAGTATTAGGAATTTAGTGTCGATTGCTAAAACGATGTCAGAGACGCGACTTCTGGGAGCCATGGCCTAACCCCGGATTTCGCTTGCCAAAACGATGTCTCGCCGCCATATTGGAGCCAATATACTGAACCTCGGCAGGGGAGGTCTGAAGCCGATGTCTCAGCACCTCAGCGAGACTCGCGCCATTCGGTCTGTGTCTGCCTTGTTTGCTGGACCTACACATTGCGTTCGTAATGGATCATTTTAGAAGATTGCGAGAAATTCGTGATCGTGTTATCGGACGAAGGTTACTGCATCCTCACACGCATATGCTGCGAGATCTCAGTAATCCTTCGGAGGAGAACAACGATGGCGCCTTCCTTCGCAGGTTTCAGTTTTCAAAGGAAATCCTAATCTATCTCGCGAGAGAATTGCACGAAAACTTGGTAGAAGACAGGCGCGGTTCAGGACTACCTGTACACCTGCAATTACTGATTGTTCTTAGCTGAGTACTGTGTAATTTATGTATTAACAAATTTTATTTTTATTTGAGTTGTTGTGCAAACTGTGAAAAACAACAATAGTTTATGAGTTTTTTTTACACCAATGCTTTCAGCATTGTGCTGGGCGATCTAGTGCAATTTGCATCGTCCTGAAGACTAGGTATATGTATCCTCCCCGGCACGTAAAATGAGTGAAGGCCAAATTCTGAAGTCCCAGTCTTTCTGCATTATACGGAGGAAAACACCATCTGCTTCTTTCATGGTTAACTATTACAAAACAACATTCTCAACCAACTGCCAACGAGTGAGAAACTGATATGCTAGATTTCGCCCAATCATGATCTCTAGCATGAACGTTCCCTATGACAGGCGTTTTTTCGTAAGGGTTGAGAGTATTGGAGCAGATGACACAAGGGGGCAGGGGTAGTCCTATTGCGTCGTAGTGTAAGTCATTCGATCGCCTACTAGAAATATATCAACTAAGATAAGATCATACTTACGACATAAAATATTCAGCACAGCATTGAAGTACTGGAATTGAAAAAGTTTAATTACATTTTTCACATAATCCACATTTACTTGCGAAAAATCAATTAAATATTGTCCCCTTTTTAATGCTAAACAACTTAAGTATGTGAACGAATATTATGAAACCGAGTCGAAGAAATAAAGTGTACGAAGGCGGCACCAGGATCGGAAAAATATTTGGGAGTGCGATGTTTTGGCGAAGTAATAGTTATCAAATACCAGCGTTTACGAAATTTAACATTTTAGCAACAATTAAACTCGGTATTTAGTAATAATTTAGCATCTCGTCAAAATTGTTATTTTGAAATATTCACCCCAGAGACAATTTTAGGAACCTCTTGGGTCGTACAGTGCACACATTTCGAAATTGTTTATAAAATTGTTAATTTTTGTAAAATTGTTAATTATCAGTTTTCGGTTCCAGGACACCAGGAAACCCTTCCCTGTTCAGAATTGCAAAAATTAGATATTGTTTATAAATTTGCAAATTTGGAAAAAAATTATTTCCTACCTTTAAACGAGATGCCAAATTCCGCATTCCGATCGGCGCTATCAACTTTAGTTTTCGATATATGAAATTGTTTACAAGAGATTGGCATGTCATAACTCTCATTTTATTGCAGCATTTTTTTCGCAGTTCTCTCACAAATCTACTCTTCAAGCTGTTTTTCAAACACAACGTGCAGTTTGCGGCACTCTTTCCACCCGACCCTTGCACCATAATGCTAATGAAACTACCTTGAGAATGCAAGTCGATTGAGGTCATTGCTTATCGAGTCAAAATCATGGAAACGTGTTCTTACAAATGTTCTCTAAATACGTAAATGCCAAGAAAGTCATCTTATGGGAACGCACAAATTCTTTGATTATATGAAAAAATCACTCATTTCGACAACAAACCCACTACCTTATAATAGTCATAACATCCACAATTTCTTTAATTGATTGCATTCTTTAAATGCGCCCCGTGTCTCTGAATCGCAAACATTAACACTATTATTTAAAGTAATAATTACCACTCTTAAGATGAAGAAGCTTCTTTTTAAATTTGCTGCGCCTTCGTAACGGGTCCACATGCCCTTCTGGGGGCACTGAGCGCTCGATATCTCTCTGAAACCCTTTCTTTAATGTAGTCAGTCATCGTCACTCATTTATATTTATCTCTTTGGCCAGGGGCACGTTCACATTTTTTAATCGTTTGTAGAAAATAATTTCAAGATAGTATTATTTGCAAAGTAACTCTAGTGTTTTATTGAATTTGAAACAACAACTTGGATATTTTTGGGTTTAAAAAAAATATAGCTACCTGAATTTGACGCTATCAAGCGTAAACGAAAATTGAGACATATATCAGTATATCGTCAATATTTGTGCCAAATGTTATGAATATACCGACATTAATAGAAGTACTAATCTAACTCATGTATGTAAAGGAATTTACATTTAAATGTATAATGACTAGGGAACGGAATTTATTGTAATAAAAAATGCAATATATGTACTTTTTTTCTAAAACATGTAACAAAAATAGAAAATATGTAAAATAAAAATTCTTTATTGTGTTTAAAATTGTTCTCTACAAGCATTTTCCGACTATAGAGCGTCGCCAATCAGTTCTTAAGGATTCGGAGTGGCTGAAAGTAGGTTCTATCTCTACTGAAGTAATTGTACACTAGACCTCACCACATGTAAGAATTTTATTCGAAATATGAAACACGTTCATAGTATATATTAAATGTTTACGAGGAGCCGGTGTACAAGTGGATAGTAGTACCGTGTACCGAGTCATGGATCCCAGGGGAGGTGGTTAAAGGATATAAATCCCACCCTCCAAATTGAATGCAGTAAGACAATTTTCTGTAAAAATATTTTATTTTTCGATTGAGTAACGAATTTGCAGTTTCAAACATGAACAAGTACATGGTTGAAATTACTTTTGTTCATAAAAATCCGCTCATCCTTGACTCGCAAGTACGCAGTAAGCGGAAGGGGGTGGAGTAAGTTTGACAATTCATGGCGGAGATATGGTGGTAATAGAAGCGCAACAGCATTACATTTGATTTGTAAGAAAGACTATTCCGTAACAAATATTGCAAATAGGCATCTGAAATGTTCCGTTTCGACGTATCAATATATTAAAATGTAGCGAAATATGTAAGAAAAGTGTCGTAATAGGTAAAATATGTAAAAACATGTAATTATATCAAAATATGTAAAAATGTGTCAAATAAAAATAGTTCTACTTCATTGAGAATGTCTTCTCAACTCTACACAATGTAAATGAATGCAAGTATCTAGTTCCGTTAAAAACATGTTAATTCATGGAAATCCGTCCCCTAACAATGACGAAGTAAGTATACTACCGTGCACAGTATTGAAGCATACACAAACATAACACACGTCTGCAATCAAAATGCTGTTATCAAACTTATATATGATTGTTACATTTTTGGGTGCGACGAATTCGAAAATGACCACCGTTCCTTCGTGTAACGTCAGAATTTTTCGTAACCGAAATATAACCTGGTCAAATAGGTAACAAGATATTTTTAAGTTTCAAATTCATCACACTTAGAAAAATGACTGAATATGGAAAAACAAAATTATTATCACTGCCATTGCTCCCCAAAACATGAAAATACACATATGTAAATGGTTCTGATGGGGATAACTACATTGTTGAGTGTGCTTGCTAGAGCCTCCCCGCACATGTTCATGCATGCATTTACTTCCCTAATTTTCTTAATCTTTATTTAAGTTCATTCGTAATCCAGGTATTGTTTATATAATTCCAAATTAGGGCAATACCTCCAAGAAAGTGGAGGTAAATATGGGTATATATGATGTTTTTAGATTTGGAGGCGTTCGCTTGTATTTGCCATCTTTGTAGCCAGTGCTCCAGTTGGTTCAGGTGTTCTTGCAGATTTAATGAAGCTTGTTGTGAGTCTTCGTCCACTGCAAGAATTGCTGTGTCGTCCGCAAAAGTCGCCGAAGTAGTATTTGCATTCATAGGCAGATCATATGTGTATATAAGGTATAAAGTGGGACCAAGTACACTGCCTTGAGGGACTCCTGATTAAATAAGATGGAAGGATGATAGTTCTTGTTGTTGTTTAATCTGGAAGTAGCGATTAGATAGGTATGATTTCATCAAAAGGTAGTACGGATGGGGCAAAGTGGATTTCATTTTATACAGAAGTCCCTCGTGCCATACTTTGTCGAATGTTTGTTGTATGTCAAGAAACACTGCTGCACAGTAGCTTTTTCTTTCGAGGCATTGAGTAATAACTTCAACAACTCGGTGCAATTGTTCTACTGTTGAGTGTTGTTCTCTAAATCCAAACTGATGTTCTGGGATTATCTCTTGAAGTAGAGGTTTTAAGCGTTGGAGTAGGATTTTTTCAAAAACCTTTGATAAAATTGGAAGCAAGCTTATTAGGCGATAGGATGCTTCATCATTGGGTGATTTGCCTGGCTTTGGTATTGCTATGATCTGAGCTATCTTCCATTATCCTGGGAAATGATTATATCGGAGAATTACAGTGAAAATCGAGGTGATAAATTCTATAACAGTGATAATTTCTGCACTGCAGAAAGATGATTAGATAATCGGCTAATGTAGCAAGTACTATTCAATATATGACGGAATATTTTATTCCAGAAGACGATGAGCATGATAGTTGTCAACAGCACAAGAAATTAAGAGAACTTGTTAAGGAACCTTTGCAAAATCAGGACGATGTTACATTTACCAAAAAAGAGATATTGTCTGTAATAAGATAATTCAACCTTAGGAAAGCACGGAGAAAATGGTATAACATCTGACTTCATATTGAGATCATTGAAGCTTTTTCCTGAGTTTTTTCACAGCCATTTATAAATGTGTTTTTGAAGACAGGATGTTTTCCAACACATTGGAAGAAATTGGTAATTGTTCCAATAGTGAAACCTGGAATGTACAACAGTTTCAATGTATAGGCCTCTCAGTTTGTTAAGTGCGGGTGGAAAAATCTTGGAAAAGTTAACGATAGAATATCGCAATATATCACAATTTCAAGAAATCTACTCAGTACCCACAAATTTTGATTTATGTCGCAAAATGTATGACAGATGGAGCAATGACCGTGAAACAATTTTTACACAAAAATTCCAATAATTATCCCTATATTGTTCTTATTAGTGAGGACGTTAAAGGAGCCTTTGACGCAGTCTGATGGCCAAGCATACTCGATAATCTACCGTACAGGAAAAGTCCTATAAATCTATGTAATCTTCTGCGAGACTACGAGTAGTTCCAAAATAGGAAAGCCTATCCCCTCGTAAGTATCAAATAACGGTAGGAAAATAGTGCCATTTCCGACAATCTCCGTATTTTCAGCAATTAGAGTTTAGACTTTCATACCTGCAAAATTGAAGTAAGAGATTTTTGTCTTAAACAAAATCTGTTCTAAACAACAAGACGACATGTGTGTTTGGGAAAAGTGTAGTTAGAGTAATTTCTGCTCGAAATTATTGCAATTGAATCTTTTTTTTTTTCAAAAACCCGTCAAACGCCAAAATCATTTCGAGAAAAGTAAGAAAAAGTGACTTTGCGATGTAGGGTTGGTTTTTATGATTTCAATTTCAGTTTTTTAGTATTAAAGCAGTTAATAATGAATAGTTTTCATGTACATAGTTTTCTTACCGATCTCATTTTTTTTTAAAGCTTAAACCCGGCACTTGATGGGTTTCTGCAATAAATGACCAGAAATAACTTGTTTTGATTTGTAACTTAAATTTTTACGGGGATTGATCAGTTTTAGTGAAATTGTGAGTGTTGATATTTATTATTCATTACATTAGACAAAATAATTTTTGAAAATTAGAATTTCTTGCACAAAAATCTTGAAAAATCAGACTTATTATTTGTGAGCAATGAGTTCTCCCCTTCACTTCATTTTGAATTGTCATTTAAAGTTTTTTTCTCAATTTAGCGTTTAGCCTTTCACACACCTCACAAACACCAACCAGAGACCGAACAAATGAATATCCAAGTCTTCATTAAAATATTTAATACAAAAGCTGTATTTCACTACATCCTTCAGATCAGGGTTGTCATTGATGAACATCGCGTGCATTTGGGAGACATTCAGAGTAGCATCTGGATACCTTGTAGGTAATAAACCTACCGTATAATATTACCGTAGTGGGATTCTTTAACTTCAAACATCGAAATGTGGTCACGGATACGAATACAAACATCTCCCGACACAGCATTTCCACTCCTGCTCTTGCCTCTTACATCAGAAGGGGCCTTATTTTTACGCAATAACTGACAAATCCTACTTACTCTCGTGAAGTCTCATGAATTTCGAGAAAAACATTCTTGCAAAGTGGTTGTAATGTACCGTTTACCTTTAAGCGATAAACATATGAATGATTTTTCGTATTCGATATTGAAAAATTATCATCCCCAAATTCCTCAAGATCTTTCTCATAACATAATTCATTTTCTGCGTTCTGTTTCTTACGTCTTGTTCGAATGCCTTTTGCCTCTATCAAAGATTGAATACATGTAACTTGAAATTTTTTACTCTCTAGAGAATAAAAATAATTCCACGTCTTGTTTATTACTATTTATTTATATGTGAATAGCATTTAATATTGCACTTACATGAAATGCCTTCTGGCTTTGTTTTTAGATCTTTCTTACCAGTGTACGAAACATGCCTCTTCTTTCACCCTGGCATTGTGTATGATATTACGCTGGTAAGAACTCCACGTCTTCTTTTCCGTACAGGTTCATCGTCAGAACAAAGCATGTTCTCATAAAAAATCACTTTTTCTTGTTAACTAACCACAGCAAAATCAAATCACTCACAAAAGAAACTGAGCAGATGTTATTTACAACCTGAAAACAACAATCTCACTACTTTCAGAATCGTTGATAGAGATCACGGCGACACTTCCTGCACCTTTCTTAGAAAATTTCCCCTACCGAACGTGTAACTTAACAGACCCCTGAGGTGGTGCTGATAACCCTTCAAGTAGCTTGGATTACATGTGACATCCTGATTCTCGTGTTTGTCCGCATGCGACTAATGCAGGGTTTTAAAAACTTTCCTTTTGGTTTAGAGCAGAAACCCGTCAAACGACGTCATTTGACGAGTTTCTGGTCTAAACACGATTTTTTGGGGTCTTCATAACTACATTGCAAGAGTTGCAAATAGCTTATTTCTGTTCTAAACGATGTGTTTATCCTCATAAAACAACATCCTGTTGCTAACGCGTTCTTTTTAATTTTTGGCGCTTGACGGTTTCCAAAATAAATGAATAAAAGAAATTTCTGAGACATCACTTCAATTTTTTCACGGATAAAATAAGGGCTTAAAATGAAACGCTAAATACTAGAACGGTGCAGGTGTCATTTTCATCGAACTCTGACCTACCGAAAATTGCAAATTTAGAAATACGAGAAAGAGTGCTATTGGAGCATCACAAGTTCATTTCTGTCCTTAAATAAGTATTTACTGTTGACGCTGATAATCGGAGGATATGTAAAGGATACTGTCGGGGAGTAAACATTGATTTACTAATAAACAAAATCAATCTCTTGAAACCATGGCGTATTTTATTTATTTTTATATTAATCAACAACATTAGTAAATAGAACTTGTAAAATAATTGCACATTTGTTACACTTAAAATGTAATGTTTCACAAATTCCACAATTTTTGTCATCATTTGAGCTTCGAGCTCAAAAAGGTTGACAATTTTCTTTTCTGTTACTTCAATTTGTTAAATAGAATTAATGAAGCCTTTTCGTATGAAGATTAATCTTTTATATAAACGCACTGATTATTTGATACAACATAAAAGCATTTTCTGCTTTAACTGAAGATTAATTTAGTATACTTCCAAAACAAATTGCAGTTTTTATAAAACATTGATAAAGTATCTTAATTTTAAATATTCTGCAGGGTGATAAATTGATAAGTATTAAACTTAATTATATTAATTTGTAATTGAAGTTAACCTAACACAAAAAGTTGGAAAATGCAAATTTTAATATTAATATATTTTTAAGATCAATATTTCTTCCTGATTTTCAATATTTCTTTGCAAATAAAAGTATCCAAAGTTTTTTACGACAATCATTTATTCCAGCAATTGCACAACGTTTCGTAACTAGTTTTGTTACATCATCAGGTGCTTAGTGAGGGAACTGCTATCCCATTGAATTACCTCTGCAGTAGAACAATCGAGGAAACATTACGAAATTAACTCACACTCATTTCCGGTGATATCAGATAACTAACAGTTGACAAGTTAACAACAGGCCTGTTGGTGTCATTCATTCCTTGACATTGGAGTGTCTGTCGTCAACTATTAGTTATCTGATATCACCTGTGGCGAGTGAGAGTTAATTTCGTAATGTTTCCTCGATTGTTCTACTGCAGAGGCAATTCAATGGGATAGCAGTTCCCTCACTAAGCACCTGATGATGTAAAAAAGACTAGTTACGAAACGTTGTGCAATTACTGGAATAAATGATTGTCATAAAAACTTTGGATACATTTATTTGCAAATATTTACAAGATGTTTCTAAATAGTAATTAATTTTTTCAATACATTTAATATAACCATTACGTTGGGTAAAGCATGTGCGTGTTTTTTAAATTTAACGTGTTTTTGAAATTGCTGCTCAAATGAATTATTAATCCTAATGAATTTGAATGAAAAATTGCTATTGGTCAAGTTATTCGAAACAGGTTCTATACATACAATATAATTCAACGTACACTGTATCCCATCTATATTTTTTACGTTTCATTTCACAGTGTACTCTCGTAATTTCAATGGAGAAGAGATTCTTTAAAAAAAGTCTTAGGGACAGAAAATTAGATTTCAAAGAGTTATTGTTTCTCGGATATATTATTTTATTATTTATACATTATTTTGATTCATTCTTCTTAAATCATACAAAAATTATAGTAGTTTGTAGTAGGTGCATATGTATTACCAAAACCTTTAATTACCATTCAATTCGATCCAAAGCCATGTAGAACATTAAAAAGCTTGTTTGAGGGTCTTCGCTACTTCCCTGGCTTACGTCGTACACTTGGCACTGTAAGCCTTCTGCAGTCCATAGTGAATATTTAACCATACTGGAGTGTTAGGTCGTCCCACGTACTTTGGAACAATTCTGGAATATTTGAATAAAAGTGAGCTGGTTATTACTGCATCCCACGGCTCATGCACGCAACCGAACATACGATGGAGCAAACTGACCGTGTTGTAACTTGTCTAATACAGGTTACTGTGCACTTCCTTTAGCCAATAATATTAATTTCTTCGAGGTGTCGAGGTGCAAGTTCATTTCAATTAACCCACTTGTGTTTAAACCTAAGTCTAGAACACGATTAAGGGGATAGGTTCGTTTTGTAACTCTCTTGCCTAACTTACTGATGTACGTGGACTTACTCTCCGCTCAGAGGGCGTCAGAGACTCCCCCTCTCAGAGAGTGCTCCTTAGCCGGCATTCTCAACGGGCCGGCCCCTCGGCCGGCCCCTCGGCCGGCCCCTCGGCCGGCCCCTCGGCCGGCCCCTCGGCCGGCCCCTCGGCCGGCCCCTCGGCCGGCCCCTCGGCCGGCCCCTCGGCCGCCCCCTCGGCCGCCCCCTCAAATGGCTCCTCAGCATGCCCCCCTGTGGCCCCCAATGCGGCTCTCTGGGACCGTTTGGTTCCTTTGTACGGAGCGTCGTAGATTTCGCGGATGGGATGAATCAAGGGTCTCGTTTGCAGCTTACATTTGCCCAACGCTCCTATCCCGCATTTGCACAAGAACTTGTCTCGACCGACGAAGACCGTGCTGTGCTTCTTGTGGCACACCCTGCTGCAATTCAGGCATACTCTGGTGGAGTCTGCTCCGCACGTTCGGCAGAAATAGTAATCTTGTATAATGGGTATCCTGGTTCCTGATTGCGCGTGAAAACATACGCCTTTCGATACTGCTTTTTCCACGGTGCCTTCGCTGCCGGAAATCTTATTTCTTTCTAGAACGACCTCTATACCACTAGCGAGGCTTAACTCTCTCAAGTTGTTATTGAATATCATATTATCCACTAGGTTTATAGTTCCATTCTTGATTATTTCTACACCGGCACCATATCCACAAAAAATACGATTTTGTAGCAAATTAACTTCACCCTCAGTATTTATGTGGACGCCACTACCTGCATTCCTCAAAATGTCATTGTTTAACAGTATGGCCATTGCTATAATAATGGACACTCCATTCTTTCTGCCATTAAAAATTTTGTTCAGTCTTATTACAGGGAGTGAATTGCCCTCAACATGGATTCCAGCCTCGCCGTTGTCAAATATTTGATTATCGTCTAAGCGCCCCTCACCACTATCGGATACAAAAACTCCTCCGTTGCCACCACCCCATATTTTGTTTCTACTAATGAATGGGTTACTTGCAGATTTTATTATCACATTATAATTTGCGTTGTTAAAGATGTAATTCTCTTCTAAACGACCGTGACCATGAAATTCGAAATGGACTCCGTCATTTCCTGAATGTACTTGGTTAAGTCTCATGTACGGTGTGCTACCATTTCTAATTAGTATTCCAGCTGTAGCGTTTGAGGCAATTTCATTTTCCTCAACCACACCTTGACTTTGGGTATTAACGTATATTCCATAACGTTTTCCACGAAGAATCTTATTCTTCCGAATAATCGGGTTACTACAGTTAATTAAGATCCCCGTCAAGGTGCAACCGATGATTTCATTTTTTTCAATCACACCTTTTCCGCCATCAGCAATTTGCACTCCCACCTGACAATTGTGCATTTTATTGCGCTTGATAGTCGGTTCACTGCCGGTTGCTATTATCACGGCAGGGGACCTACTCGAAAAAATTGTGTTCTCTGTAAATAAACCGAAAGCTCCATTTTCTACGAGGATGCTGCTCGTCCGTGCAGACATAAACGTGCCTCTTACTACAACAGGAGAGGCTCCAGCAGACACTGTAAAAGCAGTCTCACGAGTTTTATATACTTCCACTTCCTCAAATACGCCTTTTGCACTGCCAGTGACTTTGATACCCGTTTCACCTCCATTATGAACGACATTTCGGCGAAACTTTGGGTTTGCCCTGTCTTTTACCCAAATTCCCGTCAACCGAGTGTAGCAAATTTCATTATTAATGTATGTTCCTTCGGCACTGTTTTGAATACATAGGCCCACGCTTTCACATTCGCCGATACAACAATATTTTATTGTAGGATTGGCTCCTTGACCTCTAACTCGGACAGCCGATGAATATTGAGAGGCGTTTTGGATGATGCAACTGTCTACAGTAGGATTACAACTTTCCAATATATCTACACAGCAATACCTGCCGTCTTCAAAATCAGAATCTGGTGCGGGCTTGAATGTTAGTTTAAAATGCCCAACATACATCTCATTTGCACCCTCCATAAGTGTTACA